>VZUA01012199.1:44112-54822 GCA_013401035.1 Horornis vulcanius | reverse complement strand
TTGATATTTTATTCATATTTTAATAATTCTCTGTTTGTATTCTCTCCTCTCTAAGTGAAGGTTATCCCTGGAATTGTCATCAAGATAAGTAAGAAGTGCTTCAAACTATTTACATCCAGATTTGCACTTTCTCAGAAGTTTCTGGCACTTCAATGTAATGATTTTTTTAAAGGTCCTCATTGTGTCCAGGAGACAAGATAGGATTCCAACTAATTCTCTTCTCCTTTGATCCTTTGCAGGACCTTGCAACATTTCTAAACACAGAGTTTCTAACTTTTCTCAGTGGATAAAATCCAAATCTCAGTGAAAACAGTGAAAGAATCCTTCTTGTCCCTATCAACCTTTGGAAAGGGATCTGTATAACATATTGACTGCAGGTATACTTAGGAGTGAGTCTTCATTTTCTTTTCATTTTACTTCATCATTATCTTTTCTCATAAATTAATAGCAGTGGCTATTAATGAAATTTAAAGGTCTGGTAGAAATATTCTACTTGGAAGACATAAAAATAGGTGTATCTTTAATGTTTGCCAACTGCTTAGTAGATTATAAACAAACTCATAATGCCAAACACTGCAAGCAATTTTCAGTGAAAACTCCTTTAGTAACCGCTGTCTAAAATTTGATTACTGTATTTGGTACATTGATTTAGCAATGAAAGTAACAACAATATCATAATTTTAAACTTCCTTGCAGCAGTGTTGTAGAGATACACTTAGGTCCACGTTTGGGTAGCTTTCCCTGTCTGCTTTAAATTATGAAATGCATTATTTAAGGAGAGTGATAACAGCTCTAATTGCAAATAAAAACAGGGTGTATCTTTGAAAAGTGCCCTGTGAGACGTTACAGCTAAACCCAGTACTACAGGAACAGCACATAAAACCTGATAGATTATAGAAAAAAGCCCAGTGACAGTTTTCATGGTCTGTTCACCCCATATTGCATTTCTGAAGAAAGCATTCTTAGTTAGATTTGCTCAGTGAGCAACAGAAACACTGTTATTTATGTGTACTTAGAAGCTCCTATTACAGACTAAAGCCTCACTGTGAAAGGTGCAGTACAAATAACAAAAAACTTGCCCAGCTGGAAAAGATGCATGATGTGAATATTATTAATATGCTCTGTTTAAGGTTGTACTACAACCCTTATTTGTCTGTTCAGACACTTTCTGTCCATTACCAGTTGCTTCTGATGTCCCACTGAATTCCCAAGCTCTACCATGACATCTCACACTGGGTTTTATCTCACTAATGCCACACTTGTTCTAGAAAAAGAGTAGAAGGTTTCTCTGCTATTTAGCTCTGATAAAAATCCATAAACATTGCAGACATTGTGTTTTCTTCCCTAACCTCCAGGAATTCTAGAGCACACCCTCCCAAGATATTCAGTGTTTGGACAACACCTCCCAAACACATGGTGGGGCTCTTGGGGCTGATGTGAGCAGGGCCAGGAGATGGACCTCAGTGATCCTTGTGGGTTGTTTCCAACTCAGAATATTCTATGATTCTATGATCACTAGATTTAAGGTTTCACTGTGCACAAGCTAGATGATTTTAGTTTTAATGGTATTTAAGAAGTGGTAGCATTATCAACAATGGGAGTAGGCTATTTGTTATGCAGATACCACTGCCTAATATTTGGTCTCTATTCATTTCCTTTGTTTGAGATTTGCAAAAAATTGAAGATGAAGTTTTACCTTGATAAACAGCTGTTTCTTTTTCTGAAAGCCTTAAACTCAAACTTCCAGATTGTCTGATGAAGTATGCAACGCTCTCAATGCACCTCCCAACTAGTGGGACTGGTGACTTTGCCTTCAGTTTTAGCTGTCTCTCACTCATAAAGCACAAAAATATAATTAGTATATCACTCAGCACTCAATGGTATGTTCTTTATGTTCATGTAATTTATCTCCAATTTGTCAAAGCTCCTGTCAAATTGCCTACCGCTACATGGTGCCTTATTCTAGGTCTGTCCATTGACATGAAAGTCTTGAAACCAGGCAGATGGTTTTGTGAAGTAAAGACTGTTTTGCCTCAAGCAAGAAGCTTGTAGATTAAAAGAAAGGTTAATTCAAAAATAATTCAAGGTAAAGATAAAAATTTGACAGATGTGCGCGGTTCTTTCGCCAATCCCTTTTTCCATGGTGTCACTGTAGTATTTATAAATTCTAGATCATACCTATGTGGAAGTGTACAAAATTTATCATGGGAGCGAGGATCTGAAATTAATTCCTAATCAGCAAAGAGTATCCTGGCAACATTGCTAGTCTAAATTCCCTTAGCCCACAGGCCACGAGTAACCCCCGCAGCTCTGCTTTCAAAGTCCTCTGAGCAGATATTGTCAAGACTTTGTGGTATAGATTATCTGGTTTGGCAGTATCGCATTCCGCTCATGTGGAATGTCAGTGTAGGCTTGTGAAATGATCTTTAAAAAGCAAATTAATTTTTAGAAAAATGCTATCTTCCAAAGGAATGTAATCAAGATGTCACATGGGAAATTGCAGTGCCTCCTGGTTTCAGAAGGGTAGCGAACAGAAGAACAAGCTCCTTTGTATCTGTCGGTTTTATGTCAAGTTCTACATACATAATGAAAAGAAAAGCCCAAACAAGTACGATGTCTTATGCCTGTCTGTTTTGTGAGGAAAGAGAAAGAATTAGGTAATATTCTAACAGAGTAACAAATCAAAAAATTTCAAATTTGCCCACCAAATCTGTCCCACTTGCGCCCAAGGGGCCTTTACAAACATTTATGACTTAAAAGCATGCCTTAAACTAGGGATTCTTTTACTGAAATAGACACTAAATGAATGCTTGCAATGAGAAGTTATGAATGAACTTAAAAGAGTTTGGATGTTTGGCTTAAATAATTATCCACATCTGGCAGTTAACTACAGCACTATCATAAAAAGATTTTACTTTGAAGCAAGATGAACATCTTTGAAATAACTGGATCTTGGATGCTACTTCATGCTGCAAGATGTCTTAGAAATGCCTTCAACACAGCCTTTTCCATGGCATTCTGGCATTATTTTACAAGTGTTTTATATGTCTATAGTTCTATTTTAGAATTGTCTCAAATAAGGCAAACAACGCTTAACAAAACAAGATAATTTGTGACATATGTTCTTTGTGACTGTGTCTCAGATTTAACTACAACAATTTTGACACAGCTAAAACAAAGTTTTTTGATAAGGATTTCTCCACACTCATCTCTCAGGTTTCCCATTGCTTTGTCTCAGGACAAGGAGATGACCTGTACAACATTTCTCTACCAGCAGCTGAGGCCCAGGATCTGGGCAGGGCTCCCCAGCTTAGCAGTGCCCACCTGGTTTATCCACTGTCTATGGCATCACAGCAGTTTGTGTGCAACAATTGCAGTAGAGGTAGAACTGGCAGCCAGCCCTGCCAGGGAGCGCAGAGCAGGAGTTAAGGACAGGCAGGAAAATTCCTTTGGATTTGGCTCAAGCCACTTAGCTCTGAGATCTTAAACCAAACCACAAGCACAGCTCTCAAAAATGAGACACACCCCAAATATCCCAAGCTTTGTGTTCAGAAATGATGGATTTTCCTGGATTCTCAGTACCTTTGCTATGCAAGCCATATTTTGCCATGCTGAAACAAGAACTAAATATCTTTGCAAATCACAACCTTAGAACTGAAACAGGGACAAAACCTGTGAGACCTATAAGCCTCCATTGTTTGTTTTATTTTTTTAACCTTCCATTCCGACCACTAAAATGATTCTCACCCTATCACAATATGTTGGCTCCTGCACTTGTTTCAGTTTCATTTGTCTCACTGTCATACAATTGCTAGGTGACTTCCCTAGCCCAGATTTAGGAACTAGATCCTTCCACCCTGTGACAGAAGATTTTTGAACTCCAGTGTTTGCAGAGGTTGTTTCTGCAGTCAGGCATAGCTAATGGTAGCTATTCTGAAACAGCCAACATCTGTTTCAGTACTTTTAACTCAATTTTATCAGCCACTCCACGTCCACTGTTCTTGTTTTCTCCTGCTGTCATTTTTATAGGATATTTTCTCAATTTTGCTTTTGCAAATATTACTCTGATTGAGACTAGATAAGTGAACAAATGCAACTGTCAGTGCCACTAAGCAGCAATGTTTCACCCAGCCTACAGAGGTTAATACTCTGGCTTTAATGGAACAGAACTGCGACTTCTGCAGCTTTAAGAAAGCTGTCCATGCTAACCTTAGTTTTTCCTTTCAGTATGACTTCTAATTTGATCAAACCCTGTAAGTATCTAGTGTGAAACAGATGGTGTGTGTTTGGGAAAGTTTAAAAAGGGAGCATAATATACTCCCTTTGGCGGGCGACTGTGAAATGCATCTGTTCTCTCTGCAGCGAGGCTCCTCTCCCTACTGCAGGCAGGCGCTGCGAAAGCCTCCCCACGCCGCGCCCGCTCTGTGCCGCTGAATCACTCTGTTCCCGTTCCGCTCGGGGCCCGGGTCCCCTTGGAAATGAATGCTAATCAAGCCGGTATTATTTCTTTTTTGTATATATAAAGGACAAACATTAACAAGATGAGGATTTTTCAAGAGCCCTTTCATTCGCGACCTGCGGATTGAGGTTTGGAAACGTTCGAGATGCTCTCTGTGCAAAGCACTGATGAGAACAGCAGCGGGTTTTGGATCAGGGGTGAGCAGCCCGTGGCCCACACAGCCGTGTCAGACTCTGAACAGCGGCAGGGAGATGTAGCATACCCGGGAGTTAACAGTGCTCACCTTGTGACTGCCACCAAAACCAGAGTTCGGCAAGAGCAAGGAGCTAAACAGATGCAGATCATCAGGCTGAGGGGCCACCCCACACCTAGTGACTCCTGGCACACATCACTTTCTCATGGCAGAAAAAAGAAAAGCAATACAGGTGGGCATTCCCTCCCTTTGAAAATGGGAAATCTGCATTTAAATGGTCACAAAATTATTTCTTAGCTCAGAAAGGCAATGCCATCAGTTCGCTCTGGAGTCTAGGGTGGAAATCAGTGGGTTAAATCAACATTCATACTGACATTGATTTGGTTTCCTGTGTATCATCCATCAGAGGTATGGTTTTAAATCTTAACCCCACACACATAGCACCAGTGCAATACTAAATGAGAGCCTGGCTTAAGCTGTCAGCAAAAATATTTTTGGGGTCTGGTCACGAAGATGGGGATGTTCATAACACGTAAGCTTTAAGGAAATTACTAGCCAAGAGCACCAAGATCTCATCAATAATCACCTTTGCATTAAACACTGATGAGTCATGAGCAATACTCTGTGATTATCCAGACTTCGTGCCTGCTGCACAGACAGTGGCTTTAGAGAGACACTGGAGCTGTGATTCCAGCTTCACTACTAGAGAAACAACACACGGATCAGGAAAGGAGTCCGAGCCAGAGACTAAAAAAAAAAAACTGAAGTCCTCTGTATCCAGAATGCTCTTCATTCTATGCAACTTCATTACAATTTTATTTTTTTCCTTTCCAGTGATTATACACCACTATTACATGAGGAAATCACTCCAACCCACTGTTCACCTATGTTATTACCAATATTTTGCAGCTTATTTTCATCAACAATTGCCCACTGGCCAAACAGATTTACACATCTGTTTATAAGCAAAACAACTTCAGGAACTGATCCTGGAAAACCTTAATTGCTTTGGTCATTTCAGTATGATACTTCTTTAAAAATCAAATCACTGCAATGCTCTTTAAGATTGCAAATATATTATTTCATTTCTGAACTCTGTCAGTTCTAGTGGCATATTTTGATTTCTGACATTTCAAATTGGCTCTTTTCATCTGTTAAATTTAAACCAAAGGTAGAGGAACCAAAAGCTAAACCTCAGCAGCACTTCAGGGTAGTAATAATCTTGTGAAATGACCTCTTGGTTCCTGTATTCCCCCAATACCATTTTTCAAAAGTCACTTTTTAGGTAATATAAAAATTTAATTAAAGTTAATGAATTGCTTTGAGACTGCCAGATTAATACAAAAAATACAGTCAATGAAAAAGTGTTTTCGATACTGAAGAATTCAGAAACATTAACACACCATTGTAAAAATTCAGGGCAAGTATAGGGCATTTCTTCAGATAAAGCAGATTTTATTTTCCTCTTCAATTTTCAAAATAAAAGGTTGGCCATGAGATGTACAGCTGCTACTCAGATATATTCAGTATAAACCAAATTTCATAGAAAGTAGTTGCCTGTTCTTTATAGATTGTTTCATTAATCTGAATGATTAGGAATTTTATATTATCACTTTTTAAAAACATAAAGCAATTAAAAAGTAATATGGCATTCTGGAAAATGGAATTCCTCACTGCATACTGTAAACCCCAGTCTCACTTGTTATAAATACTTAAACAGAAAAAAATAAACTTTATTATTTAAAGGCAAATAAAGCTACGCTTCTCTCTCAAACTAGAAAGTCTCAAAGGCTTTACCTTCTAAAGTCTTTCCTCAAAAAGATTTTTCCAATTTATTTTCAAAATAGAAACCAGCAGGACAAAGGACTAAAGGGTCCCCATGGAATGGAAGTGAAGAAATGATCTTCCCTTTCACTCTACTCAGATTTGTTTAACTACAAAATTCTAACACATTTGGCCAGGACTGGGAGGAATCAGCTTGGCTAAAGTAGCTGTCTTGCTATCCATGACCTTGTGGTCAGTATAAAACTAAACAAAATTAATTCAATACTTCTGGCTAGCTACATTCCAGTACAAGGATTACAGAACTTCATCAAGCCAGAATGAAAAACCAAATGCACAAACCACGGACAGCTCAGCTGATTCTTCAGCCATCTGCACTGGCACTGAGACAACTGCTCACCTTTGGCAGCAAAGAAAGCCACAGAGCCAGAGGGAGGCCCAGGGCTCTTCACTTGCAGCTGGGGATGTGTCACCTGGGCAAGGAACCAGGAGGGAAAAAAACCCTGCAGCACAGCCTGACATTGCTGCCCCTCTCCTCTCACAGGGCTGGGCATGGGCAAACCCTGCCCAACTGGCTGAGCTCTGTTTTTTGGGGACAAGAGGGCTGAGAGGTGTCCATATCATCACCACTTGCAGCAGGGCTTGTGTTGATCAGGAACCAGGTGAAACAAACCAGAACTTACTGTTTTCCAGTTAAGCACCATATGCAACCCTGATGATGAAGATCTAGGTAATAAAACGATCACTGATCAGATCCATCGTTTAAAATGAGTTTTGCATAAAGTGACACACATGTAAACATCAGTTTTCTGATTAATACCGGGATTGTGATAGCACTGACATTTTACTAGAGCTGTTTTCAAACATTTATTGCTTGTTCACCACAAAAGAATACTGGTGAGCTTGTGAGTGAGTGAAACATCTGGGGAAATGTTGCATCTCCAATCAAAGCCAGCAGAGTAGAACAGCAGGCACATTTTATTTACAGGTTTAGATGTTTATCAATAACTCTCAGTTATGTGACTGATGCTCTGTGTTACTCAGGCATGAGGCTAACAAACCACTTAATAGACTAAGATTAAAAGTCAAATGCTCAAGGAATATATTTGTAGCTGCAGTTTTACTACTAACAAATTGCATAATTTGTAAAGTCTTTGGCACAGTGATTCTCTCAAACCACAATACATGGACACAACCTGAATACAATTTGGCTTTAACTATAGCTGTAATAGTAAGCACTATAAGAAGTTTATTAATCTCTGCCATAGTTCTATAAGTTAGAGAGGTAGATTTTACTTTTAAAAGCATGAATCAACTGTAGAATAAAAGCAAATGTAAAATGCAAAATCTCCATTTTGTATATACTAGCAGCCAAAAAAAAAAAATAAATTGGAGAAGCAGAAATAACCAAGCACAAAAAAAATCACATTTAAAAATGTAAAACCATCGACAGCACAAGCTAAACCTTTAAACATGATAGATAATTACATAGCATTTGAGTGCTGATTATTAATTTGGATTCTGTGCTATGCTTGTAGCTAAAAATTACCCTGGCATTAAAACCAGAGCTAAACCCAGGCAAATAGTGTGTTATTTTTACAGAATATCTATGTTTGATTACAATGCCAGAGGGAGAAGGAAGCACAGACAGAATGGCCATGCCTACACCTCTCACACAACAACAAAGTGGCCAAGGGTTCCTCCAGGAGTGGTGATGTTCAGGTGCCAGGAGCCGTGGTGCTCCTGAAGGAATCCTGCTCCTGAGCTCTGCAGCTGGGCAGCTCAAGCACAGGCACAGCCAGAACAAGACAGCAAATGCTGTCTCTGCCCACAGAACAACTGAGGCTGTCAGGGAACTTTCTTGTGAGAAGATCTCAAATATTTTTCCTGGATAATTCTGATTCTACTGTGAAAGACCCATATAAGAAAAAAAAAAAAAAAATCCACCTGTTGATTAAGCTGTTCATCCAGAAGATAGGGGTAAGAATTCAGGAGTAAGAATTTCTGCTTCTCCTGTCTTGGGCCTAGACTAGGAATAGCTTTTGACTCATTAGGTTTCTAATGACTAAAGGTGACACAACATTTAAGTAATTTCATAACTGTCTCAAAATATGAGGTAGAATTATTTCTCCTATTATTGGACAGATGTTTCAAAACCTCTCTCCCCCAGTATTCAGAAATCTTCTAATTTCCAGTCTAAATTTATTCATTGACAGTGTTACCCGTGTGCTTTTAGTTTAATGCCAACTTTTCCTCTCGGATATCAATCCTAAATTTTATTACTAGGGTAAATTTTACCCTTTCTCTGACTTCACTTTACTGGAATAAACAAAAAAGCTCTTCTGTATTATTGCTCTTTCCTTCCCTGACCTTCTCTGTACCTGTGCCAAGGGTAGTCACCTTTTATGAAAATAGATGGTAAAAAACATACACAGTACTCCACAGAGTATCCTTTGGCTTTAATAAATATATAGTATACTCCAGCTCAGCCCAGAGAATGACTTTTTGAGTGCTCAGAAGAGAAAGATAAGGCCCACATGGACAAATTTACAATCTTTGTATGAGCAATTCCAAGTAATCAGTCCACTTTCTTCATTGGGTATAGTACATAATAGTTCCATGAAATGAGACAGTCATCTGATCCAAAAAAGCCACACTAAGAAGTGTACAGGTGTAGATAAGAATAAGTCATTTTATTTGCATAAAGTAAAAACTGGGCCTGTGTTATTTCATTCCTCCTATCCTGGCCCCAGTCCTAATTTAAAGGGTGACTGCCTAATCGTCTAAGAAGGCTGAAGTAGGAGGTATTAAAAATATATATTTAACTAGATCTTGAATGATCAAAAATATCATTTGGCCCAAATTTGACTTTCAACAGACAGAAGGGAATCCAGTTAATGCTGGATCAACAGTGAAATATATTTAGAAGAGCAATAGAAAATGCCCCAGTAGATCAGGGACCTTTTGAATCTCCTCGCTTTCACTCCTATACATGCATAGAACTATCCTGCACACTTGCTAATTTTTGTTTTTTTGCATTAAGTCTGCCTTTATAATACATCTTGCCTATTTTTTATATGTTGGAGATGAGTCATGTCACACTCCAGTCACCACTAAAATCCTACTTCTTGTACCTACGTGGGTATCAACATATGCTTGGGTTATTAGAGACCTCAAGTACAAATTTAAAAAATACCATGAGGTACTCTAGCTTTGTCCATTAACGACTGGTCAGACAATCAATGCTGAAATATACTGAAAGCATTAATTATTTAAAAGAGTAATGAAGACAGTTCTGCTTATGCTTTCCTCCGTAAAAGTAAGAAAACTGTGCTCTGAAAATCTCCTGTCTCATCACAGGGCTCCTACATGTTCTGTTTCCAGAGACTTTTTGCTGTTTGAAATTAATTCTAATTTTAGGGAGACACTGAAACTCAAGATAAAATGCAAAGAACCATGCATACCTTCTTTTTCAGTCCTTTTAAGTGCATATGTTATTGCCCACACACATCTAGCATATAATTGTTGGCAGTGATGTTTTTTGGCTGGCACATCCTTTGGTGGTTGAAGGTTTCTGTATTGCTAAAATGAAATGGTATGACTGTCTCAGAGCGAGACAGATAGGGGGGTGGGAAAAGTTCATATTGACATACTGCACTTTCCCAATTAAGTTAAATATCACCACACTCAGAAAAATGCTCTGCTGAGAGATTTGGTCTCTACCTTTGCTGCAAGATTTTGGCAGTTTGCTGGCATTTAGCAGCTAATTTTGCCAAACTGCAGACAAGGCTAAGGATCAAAAATGACTCCATTATATTTCTGACTGTCTGGCAGACTTACATTTGCCCAAGGGCAAATCTCTCAGATGAATATTTTTAAAGCTAGAGTGGCTCATCCAAATTATCTCTTTTCAGCTGCTGGGGATGCTTGGTATTCTCTGGTAATCAGAGGGCAGCAATTGCATATTGGGCACCTGAAAGAGCAAAAGACAGAGGCCACATAGAAGCCACTTTTGTTTCTCATCATTTACAGGCTTAGGATCCCTTGATTAGACAAAGGATAGATAAAACTTGGACAGTGTCTGCAAATTTCCACTTCGTCCTGCCAATTCGCCTGAAGCCTTATCTGGAAAGACTGCTTTTAAGTGACAGTGAACATCTGGCTGTGGAAGCACATGTAGAAAGACAAGCTGGAATTTCTGACTGAGGCTGAGGAGTATCCATCCCTAAGTTTGGAGGGATCCTCTGTTTTGGAGGGATGCTAATAGGGGCAGGAC
>VZUA01012199.1:14167-26652 GCA_013401035.1 Horornis vulcanius | reverse complement strand
ACTTCACTAGATAGTAAAATACCTGGAAGCCTTTAGATACAATGGAAGAACACCAATAAAGTAAGTGGAAATGTGTTTTTAATAAACTGATTCTAAATTTCCTTATATGCATCATAAGCTCTTGTATCCCCAAGAGGGCTTATTAGATACAGATAAAATGTTTTAGAAAATTCCTATCACCTAACTACTTTAAGCTGCATTAATCATTTTAAATTCCACCCAAATCATGAGCAAAAAGTCTGCACTCATTTAATGAATATAAATGCTTTTACTTCCATAGCTAAATTTCTTGGGCTGAAGTTTTACAAACATTTAATGGGAGATGTTCACAGAAAATCCATTAAATAAATAAAAGGTTGCGTGTGCAAATTTCCTGTGCAGTATGCTGTGTGGAAATTCATCCCCTTTATTACTTAGCATTTTCTTTTCAAATATCAGGGTTGGATTTTAAATACTTAAAAGTCATTCTTTCAATACTTTGGATTATTTTTTTAACATTTCATTACTTATAGTATTTTTTAAAAAGTATTTCCTTGCAAATCATTCCAAGTCTTCCCTAGCCAAGCAGGAAAAAAAAATAGTGAGGAATGGCACAGAAATCTGTGGACATATTCTTAATTCATTCTCCTAGATATCTCCATTGCATGTATACTATTGAAATGCAGATGTTTTTTGTGAGATTAAATTTCCTGGCTCCTACCTTTATTATCTAAATAAACAGCATGTAATTGTGGCAGCTTTGATTCTGTGTTTCAGAGTCTGAGATCTCTGATCAGAAACTTTCTGTTTTCCTTCAAGATCCACAGATGCTGCTCTTTCCCATTTTATAGCCCGTGCCTGTGCCGAGCTGGCAGTGGGCATCCCATAATGCCACGGCTGTAAATGAGAATATGACACTTCCTTCTCCATTAAACTCCGGCCAGCTGTCCCAGAGTAGGATGACACCAACAACTTGATGAAGGCAGCTGGCTGAAGTGAAACCTAGATCACAAGGTAGCAGATTACTCAGGGATAAATGGCGAAGGACTGGGATTTGGGAATTCTCTGCTCAGTTTCTGTTTCTACTCCATTTGTGACCTTAAGTAAATCACTCAGTCCCAGAACCCCAAGAGGTAATTAGACACCAAATTTCCAAAGATTTCAATGTCGTTTCAGTCTCCAAACCTAAGCAGATCTAAACCCTAATTAAAATTTCCAGGTCTGATCTAAGCCAAAGCTTTGAACACCAAGGCTATTCTTTCTATCCCGGTACATGTCATGATAGGAGACGAATTTTGGTGAAGACTATGGCAGGGATGCATCACCTCAGTGCACTTGAGGCTCCTCTCAATTAGGCAAAAACTCTGAGAAGCCAACATGTCCTTCAGGCTCACAGCACAGAGCAGCAGCTCATGGGCAGGGTTCAGTGCTCTGTGAGATACCCATAAAATACATTTCTGGAATACCATAAATGAATGTAGTTAGACAGAAAACCAAAAGAGAGGCAAACCAGTTAGCCTGGAAAGAAGAACTCTGCCTTCTTGGTGTGAAAAGGGTACAAAAATCTCCAGTGCCACTTAAATGGAAAGTGCAGGAATAGAAACAGTTGCACAAAGCAGCTTCTTCCATCCTTTTCTGACTGAGCAAGTATGCTAAAAATTCAGACTACTTACATCCAGAGAAATACTAATGCAAGAGCTTCCTTGGCATCTCACCTAGCACTCTGGGAACTCCTCTTCACAGAAGCTAGGCAACTGGCTCACTAGGCAGGATATTTTTAAAAGTTCAAGAAGATTAAGTGCCCAAATGCAAGAAAGTTTTATGTTTAACTCTTTTTCAGCCTTCTTTGAAAATCAAGAACAGTATTCCCAGGTGAATTACAGCTTTGACTTCGTAACTCCTAACTTTGCACATACTTTCTGTATTAGTAATAACGTCTCCAATAAAACTCATCCATGCAATAAGCTCACTGAAGCCAAAGAAATTACAGTGATGACTACTTTGGTCTACTGTTTCTTAATTAGCTCCTTTCACATTCAATTGACTGTGTTTTAGCCAGCTCTACAAAACCAAAGGTTATTGTATAGAGAGCCACTTCTTTGCTGTGCTGGTTGTAAATCACACTGATCTGCAGAAGCCTCTGCACCCAGCCCTCTCCATCTCTGCTCAGGAACAGAAGGGAGCTGCCCTGTGGCTCAGCCAGCTGGGCTCTGCAGAAGGTTCTCTGCAGGGCTGGAGATTTGCAGCTGGCAGGAATTTGGCCACGGGCACAGGACAGGTAGGCTGCCAAACACTCCCTCCTCCAGCCAGAGGAGGATGAATACTTCCACAAGTAATATTTGGTTTTTTATCTTCACTGGCAAATTCTCTGAAGAGCACCCTGGAGACACAAACTAGCTGGAAACACCTGGCGCTGCACATCTCCCCTGGGGCAGGGAGAGGCAGAACTTCTGCAGTTACAGCGAGGGCACAGGGACACTTCCTGACACTTACTGACCTTGTTGGATGCTTGGATCTACACAAATCTCAGAGAAGCAGAAAGTTTTGAAGGCTGTGTCCCTGGGGTCTACAGGGAAGAAAAAAAATATATTTTCCCAAGCTGCAGATTTTCAGTGAGTACACTAACGAGAACCATGTGCAATTTCTTGGCCTTCCCATATGTATTTCCCAAAAGGATACCAAGTGGGTCACACATGAATGGAGACACAGATGAATTTCTACCATCAAATATTAACAAGTCTGAGCAATTTTTTTTTTTTTTTAATTTGAAACTCATTTCGTTAAGCATTCCTGAACACATTTGATGTTTGGAGTTAACACCCACAAGAGTTCAAACACACATGCAAGTTTTCTCATAAATGCCCTCCATCAAAAAAATCAAAAAACACTTCTGTGCTTCCACAGCTCTCTTCATTCCATCCTTCCACATCAGGGCCTGACATCTCTTCCATCTCACTTTAGATCCTTTCTGTAAACTAAGTGGATCTGCTCATCCTTCTCCAAAGACCACCCAGCCAGGCCTCTGGCTTGGAGTGTCTGGGTAAATTCCCATGGTGAAGCTTCACTCAGAGTCCACACCATGGACACATCTCAATGGACTGGACACATCTCTCACCTCATTCCTACTTTCCATCATCAGAGCTCTTCTGTTCTTTACTTCAAGGGTTCAAACCCAGGGTAAAGTTTCATAGGTCCCAGTGGAGGTGGAAGGGCAGAGAAGCAGAACCTTGTCTAGATAGCTGCTGAGGTTGGTTGGTTGGTTGGGTATCTCAACTGACATGGTTTGAACTTTGCACAATCATTCAGGATGGATTTTCATAGCTGCTCAGACAGATTCATGTATTTCAGCTGTCCCTAGAACCCCACTCAATATTTTTTTGGACTTGCTTAAAATTTGCACTTGCCACTGCTTTTAATGCCCCTTCAAGCAAAGACGTTGATGTCTTGAAATATTTATAAGAAAACACAGGAATCAAACACAAGGAAGGAAGTTCACTACTTAAACTGTGTTAAGGAGGTATTTCTGAGACAAGAAAACCAGCAGTGCAGTTCCATATGGTGAATAAGATATTGAAACTTATTTTCTATTTTCTTACAATTCTTAACTACAGCAAAAAAAAAAAAAGGATAAGCCTTTTTATGATTTTTGCTCCAATAAACATGTTACAATCACATTCTGAAATTTTACAGTCCCAATAGGTCTGTCTACATATTGTAGAACGATTAGCATATTGTTTTTCTTTTTTGTCTTTTTCAGGAGAGCCACAATATTTCAGGATCTAACATAGCTGCAGCCCAGTTTTAACAGCTATCCTCAAATACTTCCTTTATAATTTAAATACATAGACAACTAAGGAAAAAAAGAATAGAAAGTTAAACATCCATTTTGAAAATCCTTCTCTCAGGAATGTAATTCAGAGCAACAAAGAACAAGGCATTTATCTTCATTTGCAGGGAACAACATAAGACAACTTGGTCTGCTTTGCCCCTTGTGAATTGTTTCAGTACCCCAAATGTATGAAAAACAACACTGCTATTGCACTTAACAGAACTCTCTCCATATATATTTATTTTTATTTTTCTAATCTTCTAAAAGGCACAAACAACCTGTCAGATACATTCAAGCATATGCAAAATTCTAACTAGACAGACAAAAATAATATTTGTTCTTTTTCCCATGTGCTCTGTGGGAGTTTTGTCTTGTTTGTATGATTGATCAGTTTGTATTTTACTTCAGCAAAATCATTTTTCAGACACAGTTCATGCAGTTTGGAAGCAGAAGAAAAATATCCCAGCCAGAGCTTTTACTGGACAATGTAAAGTCAATACAGAGAACTGCAATGTTCAACAAGATTACAGTGTCCCAAGAAATAACATTGGAATCTTTCTGAGAAATAATGATTTAGGTTTTTCTTCCCCAGTACCCAGGGTGGTTTCCCAAGTGGTTGGGAGGGTGGGCTGGGTGATGAATCCCAAACAAGATTTTTAACATCCACTCTATTTTCTATGAAAAATAACCCTTTGGGGGATCAAATGGCAAAGGAATCATCAGAATATTGGCAGAAATAGTTAAAGCCAGCAATGAATGCATCAGTCACCTTCAGAAAAGGTCACATTTCTTTTGATCATTCTTCAGTATGCTGTAATAATAGAAGCATAGCTGTACTTCCCATGTATTCCTCTTCATGTTCTCCCTTCCCATTTGACCTTACAAAGATAGGTTCTATGAATTCCTATTTTGCCATCAGAGTATAGTAATGCTCTTTTTGTCAGCAATGAACAGGAAAGACAGTCATGTTATCTTTCAACTGTACTACTTGGAAGATAGGTCCTTGCTCTTGCCCTTGGCAATCTTTAAATAAATTTGTTAATCGTTAAGATTGCTTCCCATAACTTATCCCAAAGCTGCCTTTCTTTTTGACACTAAGTTTTATAACTTGCATTCCTTGTACATCTCAAACATCCTTGTTAATGTAAGTCAATGGGAGACTGAGGCAGGTACAGAAGGCAGAATTACAATCACTGTCCATAAATTAATTTTAATTCATAGCAGTTCTTCAGAGTTCTTTACACAAATGTGTTGACAGGCTACGCATTTCCTCAACAGAATTTACTTCTGCAGAGCACCCATCTAAAACAAATCGCTTGTATTTTCTTCCCTTTAGTTATGGCAGCATTTACTAAATTGGGTGAAACTTTACAAAATCCCTACAGTCAGAGGGTTAAAAGCCACGAAAGTGAAAGATATCACTACAACATTGCAGACAGTTTTGTGCAGATTCCCAAAGCTAAAATTGTACTTCATCCTCAGCGTAGCGTTTTTCCCTCGTGCGAATGCATGTATTCTGCTAATCACAGTCATCACTGCATCCTACTTCACTGCTCAATGACGGGGGAAAGGATCTTTCATTCCCAAAATAGCTCTGATCTTATAAGTGTGCTCATCAGCCAGTTTAGACAGTGCCATCTAATTGAAGTCAATCACAGAAAAATTATTAAAAAAACAAGTTTGAAAAAGCAGCCAGCGTGTATGTGGCAACAATGCAGTAAACCCGCTCACAGCCTTCTGCCTTCACAGTATTTGTTGCTTTTGCAATATGTAACTTGATCATTTTTCTAGACAGGAATTTTTAGAATCCTCTACAAATAACTCACAGTATCAATAGTAATCAACACAGCAGGAGTCACCATCTTTAACATTCCTATCTTTTTTTTTTTCCAGAACCATACTGCTGTTTACCCAGAAGTTTAAAGGAGAATCCTGTAATTTCTGAGGGGGAAAAAAAAATAAATAAAAAGTAGGTTGCTGTTTCAGTGTGTTTTCCAGATACTCATCCCTTACTCTGACACTCTGAGTGACCTTAGGCATTTCAATTGACCTCTGTAAGCCTCAGTCAGCTCAGCTAAAAGACAGAGTTCCTTTGAAAAGCAGATGTTGTATCAGTGCTGCGTTTTCTTGGATAAATGCATTTAAAATTAAAAGAAAGCTATGACTGTTCAATGACCTTTCAGTACACTTAATGTCAAGGGCCTTTCTTTTGGAGACTGAGTGTCTATCTGGAATTGCTAATGCAATTTAAAGGAAAAAGAGAAAAATCAAATTGTAACAGCTCAGAGAGATGCAGAGGTAGGGATTGCTTTTTCATTGATATTATATGCTTTGGCTCTATCACATCTTTTTTCTGGGTCCAATTCAAGATAAATCATTTATAGTATTGTAATAGCTTATATTCATGCAGCTTTTCATTTTAAGTTTGTATTTATGCTGTATCTTTCATGCCAAAACATCTCAAAATACATCCAAACTTAAACTTTTAATCAAAAATAAAAAAAAAATCCAAACTGACAGGAAGCTAAGAAACAACCCTGGGTATGTGCAAGAAGAGAAAACACAGTTTACATAATGAGGATATAATCTCCCACAATATCCCTAGGCCCTGCCATCTGAGCATGGATGTTTGCACTTGTCAGGTACTGATTCCACACGCTGCGCTGAGCAGCTGTGAACCACCGGCAGAGTGAGCAGGGCAGGGGTTGCTGGCTTGGATGAGTGACAGCCCCAGGGCTGGGGACAGCTCTGGCAGTGGCTGGAGCAGCCCCTGGAGTGGGCAGGAGCGTTCAGCAGCTCCTCTGCCAGTGACTCAGCACATAGACACACACATTCCAGAATGGCTCAGTGTGATCTCCCATGGACTTTAAATCCTTTCAATCACTGCCTGCTCTTTTCACCATTGTATCCCTCTGCTTTTGCTTTTTTAGGAAAGATATTGCAATATTCACTAATCTTTTCAAGTCCAGCAAACCTGGTGTTATTTTATTCATCTAATAAGGCTAAATCAGTTACCAGTTACTCCTTAACTGGATCCACATGTGTCTTCATTTAAATAAAGCTGCTTTTAGTGCAGCTCTCCAGCAAGTGTTGTCTTAAGACAGGCCACATCCTGCTTACCATTGCATCTTCTGTTACACCAGTGCAACAACTTGCAAAGCACAAAAACACCACTGTTTCACACAGTAAACCTATCCCAAGTTTCTCTAGTCACCAGTGCTCCCATAAGTATGAGGAAAAACGGAAGGAAAATGTAAACACAATGTTAAAAATTCCCACATCCCAAACCCATAACTGCTTCTAAGCCTTTGCCAAGCCTATGTGTGCTATAGATCCTTGCTGTGAATGTGCTGGAATGTCAGCTTTAGAGTGCTGTTAACTCCATTTAATGATCAACTGCATGCACAGCTCCAGGAAAAGGTGACAAAGGAGCTGTTTTGGTACTTGGCTTGATCCTCATCCCCGTGCTACACAGTTTACCTGAAGCATCTGGTTCTAGCAGACTGATGTGGCAGAAACCTTGTGCAGAAAGTGAATTTTTTGCGTGTTTGCTGAGCTACTGTATAGGGAGGGAGGAAACCTGCCCAGATCATCAGTGCCTGTCACCTTCCCACTGGCCACTGCTCACTTCCTTGAGGAGCACAGCACATGTTTCTTAGCTTCCTGTCAACTCTTGCTCTCCCAGTTCACAGCCTGGTATTACCCAAACAGAACAACAAAATCAGTAGTTATTTGTTAATAAGGAGGGGTAACAAGTAGGAGCATTAATGTTACAATATTATTATTAAACAAACATAATTACTGTAGTTTTAATGCATACTCTTCATTATCTTCTGTTGGCTTGAGCTCTATGTGTAAAAAATTAATTGTAAGGCCTTCCTAATAAACAAGATTCAAGCACTGTTTCTGCTTTGCAGCCTTGCAAAGAGTAGTTGACTTTATCACTTGAAAACATCCAGAATAATTTTGAATCATTCCCTGAACCCTACTAACTGAATTCCCTTAGATATTTTGGGAGTCTCTTTTTATATTTAGATACCTGAGTTGATATCCAAAGACTGTTTAATTGGCCATGCACTCAGGCCAACACAACTTACAAAAATATCCTCAAAGGCCGTATCAAAAGCCTTGTTAAAGTTGAGGTAAATAACAACTTTCCTGTCATCCTCAAATCCATTTATCCTATCATAGAAGGCAATCAGGTTGATTAAGCATCCAAATGCCTTCCACTTCACAGGCCCAGAGATATCTTCCAAGAGAACCTGTTCCATACAGGGCCCAAAGTGAGCTCATCTGCCCTGTGTTCCCTAAGAACACCTCTTGGCCATTTTGAAGATGGGGACAATATTTGTCTTTATCTGGTCAACAACAAACTCTCCCTGCTTGCATTTCCATTCCAAGGCAGCAGACAGTGGCAGAGGACATCAACCATCCCCCTGAGCACCTTGGATGCTGCCCATCTTCCTCTGTGGCCCTGGAGGGATCGAGCTCCTGCAGTCTTGTCCCTCAATCTGTCACACCAGCAAAGCAATAACCAGTGTAAGAGTGGGCACTGCACTTAACGTATTTGCTCTGCACAAAACATCTTTTATGCTGTCTGTGTCTCACAACCTTATCATTTCCTCACAACAGAAAGATCAATCAATTTCATAAGCAGTGTCTTCCAGGCTGGCTTTGATATAAAATGGTAGGATAGCGTTCCCAACACCTTTAATCCTCACATGCTCACACACGTTCAGCTGCAACAATTTTGACATGCGGGTCAAAAGGTTGATTTGAGAATAACCAAAGCAGTTCATAAGGTTAATTTGATAACATCCAAACCTGTAATCTGCAATCAGCTGAAGGAAGAACCTCCTGATGCACAGGTGGTACAAAGATGCCCATGTTACCCATAGCAGCTGGGGAACAAAAATCAACAACATTGTTGTAGTAAATTCACAATGCGTACACAAACCCTTTGAAACAATGTGCATAAACACCTCCTGTGAGAAACAAAAGCAATCAAAAATGAAAATACAACAGTCTGCTGTGATCTACACTATTTAATGTCTCACATCCAGTCATGCTTATGATTTTGCACTAATTTCATTTCCTATGATCCCAGGTTTATAAGCTGGGACTGGTGAATTCTCAGATAGGAATGTTGACCTGGGACGCCAGGATCATCAGATGTTTTTTGATTTGGGATCATATATTCCCTGTACTGCAGTTTCATCCCTCTCAGTTACAGTCTGTCAAAGCCACACTACCTGTGCCTTCCTGCACTGCCAGCAATGCCTGTGGCTGCCTCTGCCTGATGACCCTAAACAACACTTAGAACACACAGGCCTACACTCTGCTTCCAGACAGACACAAAGATCACTGAAAGGACCTAATTATGACCCTGCTGGTTGAGCACACAGGCAGAGCATGAGTGATTTATTGTTTCTTTATATCTAGAAGGAATCACGCCTTTCACAGATTCCAAAAGCTAACTGGTTTCTACTTCTTCCCAACCTAGAATGTCACCACCCCTCTGAAGCAGCAGGGTCATGTTCCACACTCCTCTCACCAGCCCAGACAATGTGTTCTTTCAACAGCTTCCACATTTCCTGCAGACAGATCCCCTACTCCAGCTGTTCCCGAAGAGCTCTACAGTGTTCCTTCCCAGAACCCTACAATATTTGTCAATAATTTCTCCTATAGATTCCCTGTAACACATTGTTTGTGTGCTCTTGATTATGTTCTACCAGGCTGCTTACCCCATTTTCTCTGTCTAATTCTGATGTTACCATGGTACCATAATAAGTGCAAGAAGTAGAGACTCCACAACAGTAGATCACCTTTTACTGCACCACTCTTTCACTGAAAAGGAAGTGGTCCACCTCAATACTGGTTCTTTTTGTCTTCCTTTTTTTTTACTGAACTATTACCTAAAACCCCCCAAGAGCTTTCTAAAATATTTGCCCTCCACAGTTTAACTTTTTTTTCTTATTTGAAGTCTTTCACTAAGACAATTCCCAACAAAGTAATTTCAGAGAGAAAAACAGAATACAAAAAAAAAAAAAAACCCCATCCCCAAAAGAAACGAAAAAAAAATTTAAAAAAAGGAAAAAACCCAACAAACTGAAAAGAGAAAAACAACCAAAATGACAAAAAAAACCCTCACAGATTTACAGATTCAGATTTGAATAGTAGATATGTAATGGGTGGTTATAGGAAATACAGACTCCTAATCACCACACTCCTGTTTCTTGCTAGACTCTCATCAACAACAGAAGAAATCTGTCATCTATTTCAAGCTTAGATGAGACCAGATTATTAAAAGCATAAGGATTTTTGCAAGATGCTGGCAAATATCTTATGAGATCAACTGGTATTTCAAACTTTCCATCGAATAATGGCTTTTACATGCTCCAAAGAGAATCAGACTTTTTAAAACAGCACCCAAATGCATCATGCAGAGGAGCACATGCAGGAAGTAGCAACCCTACAAGTCCAGGCTCCAGGAAGAAATGTTTGATCTCATCAAAAATGTTGGATCCAGGGGCCACACAGCATTCATTCATATGCACTGAATATTTTTTCCACCACTCTGGTGAAAAACAAGCATCACTGCTACAAGGAATGAGTGACAGTGGATCCAGCAGTGCAGGCACCATCTCAGCCTTGCACAGCTGTGGTGAAACTGCTTCAAAGTCACTTTTCCAGCAGCTGGGCAGCACCTACATTGCATTACTAAAAGCAGCGTGCTGGAAGCAAGCGAAGAGATAAGCCTGGGAGGGTCTTTGAAATTATTCATAGTCTTTCTACTGACAGTTTCAGCAGAACTTTTAACATTAAACAGCTTGCAAACAGAGATCAACAGCACATCAGCTCGTACCGACTACAAACCTTCTGCAGGTTTCAAGCGATACGCAGTGGGCATTAGCGTAGCTCAAAGTGTTTTAAAAAAAGACTGCAAGAAGCTGGAAAATGCAGATATTTCAAGCATAATTCATGATCTAACTGTTGCTTATGATAATTTTGTTGTTCAATATACCCTGTGTAATTCTTGAAGGGAATAATTTGTATTATTTTCTCATTATAAAACACTTTTATTTTTTTTTTTTAGCCATTGGAAAATAAAGAATGGCCGCATTTGAACCTATTTCTTTAGCAATGGGACACTACTTGATTGACAATGCAATTACCAGTGGAAAGTTTTTGATATGCCAAGTAATACTTAAAATAGAACTTCAATATTTTTCATGTACAGAGCTGTGGGTTTTGTAACAACCTGTTTTGCTGCTTCAGCCTACAGAGGCAAACACGCTCAGCCTGGATTTCCTCTGGCCACCAGTACAGTGCTGTTTGTGCTAGGCAGGTTCTCCGTGGGGATCCTGGTTGTGCTGCTGACACGCTGGCTCATGAAGAGCCTGGCCCTCGGCGTGCTGGGCTATCGGTACAAGTTCCCCGTTCGTGACCTGGAAGCCCGGAGACGCCTGGAAGTGGAGGTGCCCTATAAGTTTGTGACGTACTCCTCCGTCGGCTTCACGGCCACGGTGATTGTGCCGCTGCTGCACGAGCTGCTGGGACTGATGTGAGCACAGCCCCTCCTCACCGAGCCCCCCGTGGCACCACCGCTTCGGAGACACGACCATCCAGGCTGGTGACTCGACCAAAAAATGNTGTAACAACCTGTTTTGCTGCAACTCAAGAAATCTTCACAGGTTCAAGGAAAAATCCTTTAAACTTGATATTTGTGAAGAGAGACGCATATAAGAGACATTCAAGCATTCCATGGAAAGGTTGGTGAAATTAACGAATTTCAATTACATGAAGAGTACAGTTACACTTTTATAGATCTTCATGAACTGAAAGAACCTTTTTTATTTGAAAAACATTAAAAATCTGTCTCGTCTAACGATATTGAGAGATATTTTAGACCTCAATTTCCATATCTACTTTAAGCCAAGTTAGTATGTAGGCATGTAACATTAATGTCGACTTATTCCTTCCCCTTTACTATCATTTTTCTCCTCCAAGCTTTCCAGGTACATTCTGACAGTTGGAAGCCACTGAGATTTACCAGATTCAACCTCTTGTATGGAGGTCCATCTATTAGTGCCAAAAAAAAAAAATAAAATAATGTACCATAATTATTTAGTTAGGCCATTAAAAAAAAACCAACCTTATTTCACCTTCAGACTTAAAACTTCTTCTATACTTTCCTTGGAGAAGATATGAATGATTGTTCGCTTGTCTGTCTCTACTGTGACTACAGAGAACGTGGTCTGGATCCTGTATAATACAGATGCAGTTTTACAGAGGCAAGTGTTCTGGTTTGCATCATGCTTCTGTTAGGAGTAGTGATTTGTTAGGATATTTCCCTCTTTCTCTTAGAGCTTCTCCTACTATTAAAAATCTCATCTTTTTACTTTCTGTTGTTTCTTTCCTCTTGTTTATTACTGGTTTTCACCACAATTGCTGACAGAAGTTTCCCATTTCTTTATGGAGGGCAGTAAGGCTCCTCACTCTTCCAATCTGTTCCAGTAAAAGAGATCAAAATGCAAACCCTGCTGGGGAACTGTCTTCTTTCACCTTGACCATCACCACTCGTGACCAAGCCTGTCTCTTTTTGTTATCCTAGGCCAAGATACATGGCAGCTTTTAAGATAAATGCCACTGCTGTTCAGCCTGTGAGACTAAACCT
>VZUA01012199.1:1696-12444 GCA_013401035.1 Horornis vulcanius | reverse complement strand
TTGGCAACTGACCCAAAACTTTGAGCTGGATTACCTGAGAGATAGGCATTGTCTTTGGTATCCTTGGGTAAAATAAAGCTATTTTTCTAGCCTGAAATTCTTCCCAATATACCAGTGAAGGCTCCCCCTCCCAGCTCCCACATTTTTTTTCTTTACAATGGCATTTTGGCCTTAATTATTAGGATCAGAAGAAAAACATCCATATCATTATAAATTAGAAAATGTTTAATAAGAATGAGCTTGAACAAATTTTTGTTATAATGAAAGGATTAAGGTGCCTGATAGCATTAATATTTAGGAAAAATTAAACAAAATTGCTTTTTATCTGCTGCAAACTATGCTAAATATTTAATACACCACATTATAAGGGCACCATTTGCACAAAGGGTACGACAACCTATGTGTTACAAACCTTCATTTCAGTAGTTCAAACTTAGTTGGAAAAACTTCTAAAAGCTAAATTTAAAACCATGTGCAGGTGTGGGGTTTTTTGGGCAGTTAGANTTTTTTGGGGGTCCCTGAGGAAAACTTAAAACCTGTGCAAGGCTCCAGCAGAACATTGTGCAAACAGTGGGGCTAAAGAGGCTGCCTCTTGCTGGCTCTCCTGACCCAGCACATGGTTTATTTAGAAGGGAGCACTGAGTTTAATTGTTCTGGAACTTATGGGGAGCCTTTCTGTTGCTTAGCTTGGAGTGTCTGGATGTATTTTTAGACTGCTTTAAAGCATTAAAATAAAAAGTATAGTGAGGTGATGAAGGGTGAGTCTTTTTTTCAGTAATCTAGCAAGAGATAGCTTTTATGTAAATATTGTGAGAGGAAAATTCTAGCTCTTGGATTATAATAAATGAGTATAAATATTCCTTTATAACTAATAGGGTGTGCTAAATCTGCTAGGATCAGTAGTATGCTTCTGAAAAAAAGAGCAAATCACTTTCTGAAGTCTGAAATCCTGGAAACTTTCAAGTTTTCCCTGGAGTTTAAACAAATAAATCTCCAGAAAAAAATCAAAATAAGCCCCGGAACCCAAGCTGGACCTGCTTACAGCCACCTATGTAAGGCATGGAATTTTAAGGTAATAATGTAACAGTATAATGTAGTAAATTTGGTACTAGATTTTTACTGCTTGCAGATCACTGAACTGAGAAACAAATAAAATGAAAAAATTCTGAGGTTGCGCCTAAGCTGCTCCTTACAATGACCTTGAAAAAAAAATCTATTATCTTTTGCCTTTATCTCTCCTCCTGTAAAATGTGATAATAAATACTAGTTAGGTCTTCTATCTTGGGAAGAGACTCTGAGCAGAAAACAGAAAAACATTACAAGCACTTTGCTTTTGCTGGCTGAATTTCCAAAGTCAGCCCCACACTCTGTAACCCCAAAAGCTTAACCATGATCACCCTAACCCTTCAAAACCTCTCAAGTCACTGTGAGTTACATTTGAAGTTCTCCTTCCACCTCAGCTGACTTTCATTTTATCCATCCAAGTCAATTGTTTTCTTCTCTACCCACACCCAGGGCAGCTCTTAGCTATGGACTGGGGTTCAGCTCTGTTGTGGAACCCCTGCCTGCCTGGTGCCATAATTTAAAGAACCATGTTTTTTTCCATTCTCTATTTCTTACAGATGTCATAGTTACTGAATAAAAACTTTCCTCCTTTGCAGAGCAACAACAACAAAAAAAGCTTCACAATTACTTTATTGTTACTATGGTGTAACTGAATCCATGACCAGCTCCTGAGCTGAATTTTCACATCTCTAACATACTTGTTTCCAAGGCACACAGCTTCCTGAAGCTCACATCTCACATTCAAGGAAATCCAGTACTAAACAGGAGGAGGAGAGGAGAAGTTAAACTATGTGAGAAACACTGCAGTTCATTATTAGCTTCCAGACTTTCTGACTCTGGCATGTATTGTCACATTTAGATATAACTGGAAAAATTAGAAGACATTTTACTATGTTGCAGTCCTATAGGTAGGAAAAAAAAAGTAGCTGACCAGCATTTCAAAACTACAACTGTTTCTTTTGAAACTAAGATGGAAGATATCCAGCAGAATCTGGCACAAAGTGAAGGCAAAAAATGAGTACTGTTCAAAAACTCTCCAGATTCAAGTCTCACTTAGCACTAGAATAGTAATAAAATATAATTTTATGCATCTACATTTTAATACAATTGACCTAAATTATATATATTTTTTTAAGCTTGACTACAATGTCTGTATTGTGTCACATAGGGTCAGATTTTTTGGGATATTTTAAATTGTTTATAATCCTTTCCAATGCAAAAATGGTAGCATGCCAACATGAGAAATGACTACAGAAGCACATTTTGAAACTGGAACTCAAAATATCAAGTATCTGTACTTAAAGGTGTATCTTAAAAAATACACTCCAATAAATAGCTTTTATAGAGGCATTAGTGACCATTAAGCTCTCATGCATGTGGCTCATGCTGTCAGGCAGATCATATTAGTGATACTTGTAAATGTTGTGCATCTGCTGTAAAGTATCTCAGCTTCACTTACCAGAAGGTTTTCTAAACACTAATTCACATTTTTGGTGGCTTCAAGACAGATAGCTTTTATTAATTACATGTTAAATTAAAGATACAAACAGCCTTTATTTATGTTAGCACAAGATTCTCTCAGTGGATATCTTTATTTCATTGCACTCTACTTTCCAAGAACTAAAATCTTCAAAAGAAACTCAAAAAACAAGTTTGGTTTGGACCTAAGATTGTGCACCAACCTTTGAAACAAAGAACAAAAGGAAACCTTCAGTTTCAACTGTAAATATTAAGGTATTGAAATGTCAGGTTGTGCTGAAAACCTATATTTGGAGGGCAGAAACTTTTCAAGCATGAAATCCCTCCTTCAAGGAAGGCAAACTGAAATCAGAACCAAAACTAAAAAGGCAACAAAAACTAAAAAAACCTTTGGAAATGCACCATGCCATTTTCACTGCCATCACTCTCCTTCCCGCATCTACGGGCTGCCTTGAGTGTCTTGATAATTTGCTCAAGAGTTTTCCTTACCTGCAGAATTTCAGGGGAAACCACACAGTGGCAGTACTGTGAATGCAAACACTCTGTTCTGTTGTGCAGCAGCTGCTAAGAAATAAAATACTGTTTTCCACCCTTGGTTATGGTTAAGTTGGCTCCTTCTTTTCTATATAGAAGAACATGCTGTTAACATGTAATTTATTTCCTTCTTTAATTTTAGTATCCAGAGGTCCCAGGCAGTCACACATTTCATTCCAGGCTACTATTTTCTTGCCATTTGTATCCACTCCTTCACTTCCTCACTCAGATATATTTGCAAAGCCCAGTTCCTTAGAGCAAACTTGGAATTCTTTGCCAGAAGAAAAGGAAAGGGAAACAAACTGCAGGAGCATCCCCCATATGAAAATATCAACACACCCACCCCAGACATTTATGATTCATTTAGGTTATTGGTTTCTGTACTTTCATAGCACACAGAAACAAGTTGATGAGTATTAGAAATGACAAATCCAGAATGCTCTGTTCACTTTCCTGTACTCTGAGACTCTTGTCAAAGACTGCAGCCACACAGATAACAAATGTTAACTTCTGATTTACAGGTACCTCACACCAGCTGGGAAATTTCCACTCTTGTGGAAATTTCCTCCAAGTGAATATTCTTTGATTGTAAATTATTTTCTGTTTTAAAAACCCCAGATTTCAGGCAGGAACATAACAGTTAACATGAACGTGCATTCTTGAAGAGCGTGACATACAGCACAGGGTTTGTTTGTTTTTTAAGTTATACAGAAAACTATATTTATATCCATTTTAAATCAATTCCCCTTCATTTCACCAGGTACACACGCACTATTCCTCTTTTTTTTTTTTTTTTTTTTTCCTCTTTCAAAGTAAGAATCAGCTTTTTCCCTGCAGGGGTTAACACTCAGTGAATCTGAATGTGTTTCCTTCCCTACTTATCTTGACTTACTTTGCTTTTAGCTACAGAAGCTGCTCCTGAAGGTAAAGCCCTTCTGACTGCACATGCAGCAGCACTTTTCCCCCGGCTGAGTCATTCCTCAAGTTCACAGAGTTGAAACAAGCCAAACACTTCCCGGGCAGGATTTGCATCACAATCCTTTCCACCAGTACCCCCAGGAATGAGAAACTCCCTCAGGAGAGCCCAGAGAATTATGTTTAATAAAAAAACTACACAGAAAAATACACATGCTACATGACTCCCCTTCATTGACTGAATGACATTTAAAAAACAACCATAAGAACATTAAAGTATCCAGTACTGTAGCAGATGGGGAAAAATTCTTTTTCTTATCAAAGCTAAATTATTATATCACTTCTGGTTGTGAAGCCATGAGATACTGGTATTTTTTAACTCCCCTAGGAAAAATGTTAGGAGAGGATTTTATCAAATATTAAAAGGCACAATAAGTTATTTTAACTTGGATATTCCTCAATTTCTCTCTATTGCAAATCTATCCTTTTAATTTGAATCTCTTTGTTGTGAGCTGAAATGTCCCTGCCTATAAATATTCTAAATGGTATCATGTATTTCCAATAAACAATTCCAAAAAAATTCTCCCCAGAATGAATTCAGTATTTTGTACAGCAGCACCTCAGAAAGGCTAAAAAACTGTCACATCTTCAGACAAAAAGCAAACAGGAGCACCATTTTCTTCCTCAATCTCAGTAGCAATTCCCTATTAGGGACATTACTAATTTTACCATTTTGTGTCATTTTACTACAAGTCCAGTTACTTGGTGCAAGTCCCTAACAAATTAACAAGCAATGCTTAATAAAAGCCTAAGCCTTGAGCTGCTGAGAGGACACTTTCTACTCATTACCTTGCTTCTCATGACACCGTTCCTCTGGCCACTCATTTTGGGGCAGGTGGCAGCAGAGTGAGCACCCAGACCTTGCTCACACCCCTACAGACACCTCTGAAGGGACAGGGTGTGCCAGCCTGTCCCACACCCTCTCACCATGGATGTCACCCACCTGCACTGCTCTCCTGCACTGCTCTCCTGCACACCCACCTGCACTGCTCTCCTGCACTGCTCTCCTGCACACCCACCTGCACTGCTCTCCTGCACTGCTCTTCTGCATCCACCGGCACTGTGCTCCTCCACTGCTCTCCTGCATCCACCCACACTGCTCTCCTGCGTCCACCTGCACGGATCTCCTGCACTGCTCTCCTGCACTGCCCTCCTGCACACCCACCTGCACTGCTCTCCTGCACTGCTCTTCTGCATCCACCGGCACTGTGCTCCTCCACTGCTCTCCTGCATCCACCCACACTGCTCTCCTGCGTCCACCTGCACGGATCTCCTGCACTGCTCTCCTGCACTGCTCTCCTGCACACCCACCTGCACTGCTCTCCTGCATCCACCTGCACTGCTCTCCTGCACACCCACCTGCACTGCTCTCCTGCACTGCTCTCCTGCACCCACCTGCACGGCCGTGCTGTGGGCATGTCCATCCTGGGAATGCCACCATAGGTGCTGGGGAAATGCCCCAGAGCAGCTGCCCAATACCCCAGGAGCTCCTAAAGATAGATCAGCCCTGCATCCCAGCCAGACCTGCTCAGCAGAAGGCAGGGAAACCTGCAAGGAAAGCTGAGTGTCTGAGGGTGGTAATGAAGGCACTGTGTCATTCAAACCTCTACTAAAGATCCGTGGTTTCCAAAGGGATGCTGTTCCAGCCAAGAAACAGCGCTGCCCAGACCACTCACCCAGCACAGCCCATCCCCTCCCCAGCAGCACTCTGATTTTCCAGAGGCAGGGAACTGTCAGCAAAGCTGCCAGCTTTCCACTGAGAGCCTGGAGCCTCACCTTTCCATTACCCAAAGCATCTGACAGCCAGTTATCCTCGTGCTGCCTGAGCGGTACCAGACAGAATGATTGGAATTAGTATTTGCTGCCAAAAAATATTGGATACTTTCTAATCACACTAGGAGAGCTCTTGCTAGGTTTTCAATCTCAGAGATGCTTAATATAGTGAAGCAGGAAGACGAAGTTTCACTTTCAAGCTGGAATTCAATAATCCTACTTGAAGCAGTTCTAAAAACAAACTTTAACCACTGCCTCAGCATCTAGAGAGATACAGGAAAGATCTTATCCCTATTCTATTATCATTAAATTTTAATTCTCTCAAACCTGTGCCGTATCATACAGAAGTTAATTCATAACTTATCCCTAGTAATCTCAGTGTAAAAATCAGGTTTTTATCTTTTGGGTTTGTATACAACTCTTGAATCCCGTGAGTCTAAGTTCAATATACAGCACCTATTATTTTAATGTTCTGTTCCTGCATTATCACTTGCCATACTTATTTACTGCTCATTTTCTCTAGAGTTCTCAATTTCCACAGTACAGCAAAATGTTTTTGTCTCGTACTTTATGTTCTATTAAAAGAGAAGTTGAACTCATTGCTTTGACTTTTACCATGGCACCTCGAATATAAGGCAAGCGCCTGAGAATTGTCTCACTTTTATCAGAAGTTCACACCTTTTCCTCTGCACTAAACATTGTTCCCTCACAGCAAATGAATAAAAACTTTGTTCTTAATGATTCAAACCAACATTTTGAATTATTAGGCTGGATGTTTCAGCCCTAACTTTGCTTAGAATTGTATTTCTGATGTATTGCACATTCTATGCTTTTATGTCATATGTAAATTTAAAGAGTACTATGTATTTTTAAAACCCTGTGTTGAAAGATCTTTAAAGTTGCAAGGCTAAGTGAAGGAAAGCCAAAATTTAACCTGACTGTGCTGCGTCCTGGTGCATTCTCAATTATATTATGTCATAGGTTATTACATCTTGTTAAATTCAACTTGTCTAGCACTCTTCAGACCATTAAAAGATTCTTAAAGAGATGTTACATTTTCTGATTACAGTTTTTGGCTCTTATTTGTGTAGTCTTGTGTTAACAGTCTGATTTTCAAGTACATTTCTTGGTGACACTCAGCTTTGTCTGTGTAGAGCTCTTACTACTAAGTACTTACAGCTGATAAATGCCATTCTTAACAGAGGTGATTTTCATTCTGCTTCACTCCATTAGTCCAAAGTATAAAATTGCAATGAAAAGCTGCAATGTCCTCTTGGTAGTTTGACTCTACTTTCAGCTCAGTGCTGCCCATATTTATCTAACTTACAGAGTCATTTGGGGGGGAAAAAAGCTTCAATTTTATGTACTTTTTGTTAAACCTGCCAAGGTTAGGGACCCAGTTCTGTGAACACTTTTCATGCAATCAGTTCCACCAAATGCCCATCACCTGAGGAGAGAGAATGGCCTGTTTCAGGATGGGATATAATGCACAGCTCTGGTCATATTTTGCAGCTATTAAACTCAATACCATGGACTGTAGTGAGAAAAACCTACAATTCAGTTGTTTTAAACTGCCACAAAACCTCCCAACTGCAAATTTCATTGTGGTTTGCACCGGTGATAGGGGAGCTATTTTCACGCAACTGCACGCTATTAACATTTTTGAATTTCTCATCAGAACCCCAGTAATTAAGTATTTATAGATGACAAAAATGCACCTAACAGGACCAAACCCATTTGTTTCCTATGTGCTTCAAACCTTTCATGAATAAAGTAGTACCAAGGGTAACCTTTCATGAATACAACCTTAGGGATCACAGAGTGCCCTCAATCAATGCAGGGAACTCATGTTGACAGAGTATATGGGAAACAGATTGAGGTATTAAAGCACATAGCCTCTGGTGTTTTAGATGTAAATACTATAACCATCAAATATTTAGACTCTTATGTAAGCAGTATGTCATTTTTTAAACAGTTACTGCTTGGAATAAATCTTTAAGGACGGAATTTTCAGAAGTGCTCAGTATTGGCCTAACTTTGCTCTTACTGAAATCAATCATAAAATTTTCACAACTTCAGAAAAAGACTTTGTCTGTTTATATGTTTCCACAGCACTAAGCACAATAACTCTTGATCCTGGCTGGGGCCTTTTGACTCTGCTGTATTCTAAATAAATTGATTTATAGGAGATCATTTAGATAAATGATGAGGAAAGACACACACATATATAAAACAGCTAGGGTTTTTCATGATGGCACAGCAGCCTTTGGAACTTCTTCATCATTTTCCTTTTGAATCCTAAAACTCATTTACCTTCTTTTATATTAATTTAATTTCCTTGCTATTAGTTTTCTCCAACATAGTTACATCCTACATTTCCAGTGAAGCATCCCTCCAATAAAATGTAACTTTCCTGACACAAAAAAAAATCCCATTTAATCTACACCATAAACACATTAATTTTGAGATTGGACTCATACCTTGTTTCAGCAGAATATAATCTCTATTTCCAAAAAAGCTGTTGTTAATAACAGTGATATGGAACTTCCCCTATACACCTTTGCTGAGCTGGGAAAGAGGAAGAGAGTGTGTTTCTTTTATAGGTTTGTAGAGTGCTTAGAACTGCTTCTTTTGTTATTTCACAAGATTCACACAAACATTCATTCACCCAGGGACTGGCAGTTATTTCACTTTAATATACATGCCAACCTGAAACCTGTCTAAAAAGATCTTATTTTCTTCCAAAGAGCTGCACTAAGACCAAGACAAAACTACTTCTGCTTTTCACTCAATGTGGGATTTCAAAAGGTCGATACTGAAGTGCCTTTCTCCCTATTCTCTCCAAATAAAATGCTACAAGTTATTGAAATGAAGGCTCCACAGACAATTCTCAAGGCAATTTTGGGAGCTGCTACTCCCATTCCTTTGTCCCTGCTTCAGCCACTTATTCCCAGCTCCCTTACTGCTCCTGTGGTTGGAGCTATACAGCTGATTTTGGATCTCTGTGATGACCCAGACCAAGACTAAGTCCTCTTTCTCTTCCTTGAAAGTTTGGTTTTACCCTGGGCTCACTCCCAGCCTGGTTCTCCTGTGCAGAGCTGTACCAGGATGAGGGAGGGAGCAGCTCTGAGGAGCCAGAGCTGCACCTGGCAAGGACTGCATCAACACCCACCTGTGCACGGGACTTACTCCTGAACCTCCAGAAGCATTCTCACCACATCCCCCAGGAAAGCAGGAGCAAGCACACACGACATAAAGCTGGCAAAAGAACAAACCTCCAAGAGCAGCCAAAGTTGTAAAATAGGCCAAGGAAGGAACCAGGTAATGATAACAGCTTGTTCATCTTCTTTACCTAAATTCAGGTGATGTTATCGCTAGCCCCAGCCTGCTATATATTTTAGAGTAGGCAATTTTAGTCTTTCAGATTAGCAAGCTATATATATATTTAGTGCTTTATTCTCAAACTGTTTCACCACAAATGACAGCTCATTTCACAAACAGCTTCTCTTATGGCTAAAGATATATAAATACATACTAAAAATGCTGCTGAAAGTCTCAGAATGTATAATGCAGCCTGGTAGACATGGTAGTGATTGTAACACTGCATTGTAGACACAAATGTTAAAGAAACTTGGCAAGAAGCAACACATTTTAGCTACTCAAAATTCAGATTTTCTCAGACTTGTCCCCTTCTGATGAATGGAACATATGGGAGTATTGTTCATAAAACTTACATTGCTTTTCTTGATGTCTACCAAAATTCCTCATCATGACAATATTTACCAAGATACATACAGATTCAAATTTGAATTAATTACCCAGAAGTTTTTCTGTGCTTCCAGGTTTGCTGGAAATGAAAAACACTTCAGAAGCAAAGTGTTGCGAGTATTTAGCAGTAGATGTTGTAGCAGCAGAGGTAGCAGAGTTCTTGCTGGGGAAGGGAGCTACCCAGTTAAAAGCCATCAATGCTGAGTGAGATAAAAGACAGGGAAGAAAGCAACAGCTTTGCCAAGAAGCAGTTTGAAATCTGACATTATAAACAAAACACATTTAGATCTAGACATAAATCCTCCGTATGCTGAAGGCTCAATAATATTTTAGCTAGCATTATTACTTACAAACAGTTTCTGAAATACAGCATCAAAACTGCAGAACAGCCTTTAACCTTGTGTTCATCCACTCAAGAGCCATGTTATTTATTATCCTTTATCCCTTAATTATGGGGACTTCACCTACTGCTCTCTGCTCATTTGAAATGCAGAATAAAATACAATGGATGTCTAAAGACTTAACAGGTGTCAACCAGATATTTGCCAGCTACCGCTACTATTCTACTGGGAGGAGTTGCTGTTCTATAAATACTAATTAGAGTTTTGCACATGATCTTGCTGAAATACCTAAGGTGATGAGTGGCCAGTTGTTACTTTTAAAAGATTAGCACAATTTGAAAAACTAATGTCCCCGATGAGGCAATGCTCACACTGAATAATCAAGAGTTATAGCTGTTCTCTGCCCAAAGGGAATATTTGCTCACTTCATCATTTGGAAAATCTGCTGCCTCTCGAACAACTCACTCTTCTATTTAACTTTGAGAAACTTGTAAAACTTTGTGCAATCAATATAATAATACAGTATATGTACTTAGATGGTCTTCCACTGCTATGCCCACATGGCAGGCTTTACTACCTTTACTTCCAAAGACAGAGCTCTTACTGTGAAATCATGATTAAGAAGCTGCAAAGAAATAATGGTGTACTTAAATCAAGCAGCAAAGAAAAAATAGGATTACAGTATAAAGTCCATAAACACAGCCAAAATTCAATTTCCTCAAATTCATCTCTCTTCAATTTCTTCACCTCCACTAAACAGGAAAAACAGACAAAGGCAAATCAGAACAGGTCTCTGTGATACTGAGGTTTTAT
>VZUA01012194.1:43047-55251 GCA_013401035.1 Horornis vulcanius | reverse complement strand
CACTTGATAGAGTCCTCAGTAACTGAGACAGTGACTTTCCATTTAGAGTGTAATGGCTTAAAGACAATAAAAAGTCTCTGCACATCAGTCCTAAAAGATGGGAGACATTCACAGAGTGGTTCTCAGCATCCTGGAGTAGAAAATACAGTTTAACAGAACTGAGGAGAAAGTGGTGTGTAACACATGCAGGTTTCTCAGTGTCTTTTATCTGAACTTGCATCAAGCACTGCTCCACAAAGAATGGGCCTGTTTTCACAAACACATATTTCTCTATTGTCTCCATTTTCACTAAAACCACTGAAACTTGACAGAAGAGAATCCATTCATTTCTACAACCATTTTGTAGTATCTACATAGATATCCAAGAAATTGCAGTATTTGGTTCCAAAGGTTGGCTGATGTAATCTGCCACACACAGGGCTCTCTGTTGTCTCTCCCTCTGCTGCTCCAGCCACCTCTTTAAGCTAGATGGCTTCCCAAGCCAGGTGTGACCCCAGGAGCACCTGGAGCAGTGTTTCCCAGCCCTCTCCTCCCTGTGGAGCTACAGTGATGACACCCTGGCTGCCATGAAGGCTACCACCACACCAGGCCTCTCCAGGAGCGTTGGCAGAGCTGCATCAGCAATTAAAAAAAAAAAAAAAAAAAAAAAGTCAAATTTACTGTGATTTATTTCTGTTGTCTGATGTCCCATGGACATGCTCTGCTCCTCCTGCCCCCTCTGCAGTCCAGTGGCAGGAATAGCTGCTTTGCCCCCTAAGGCTCCCCAGAAAAGTTTGCTTAAGTTTTGAAAAACAGATGGAAAATGCCTTTTTCACAGAAACCTTTTTATTGCTGCTTTTTGAGCAACTTGTCTGACTTCCTTAAAGATAACTGAAATTTCAAATCTATCCATATGGAAACAGGATTGAACTCTAGATCTTGCTATCTAATTTACAAAATATGGTGTGCTGGGAGTGGGGAGGGAGAGGATGGGTAGTAAAACACTGCTCTCATTATTGACTGGTGATAAGATCTCCAGTTTTAAATGCTCTGCATAAACAGGAACAGTGAGGCAAGCCAAATTCCACACTGGGAGATAAGCTGCAGTTTACAGCACAATTTATTCTATATATTGAAAAAATTGATCCAATGAATAATTTTTACTTTTCAAACAGTTGCAACCTATCAGGAAAACTTATCTGGTGAAGTGCCCTTGGGGCAACGACTGAAGCTGAAGTAGGAGTATGACACAGAAATTGTCTGCTTCAAAACAGAACAATCAAATAAAGGGTAATCTCTTGAAAGATTATGAGTGCAAAGCAAAAATTAAATTAAGAAAGGAATAAGAGAAGCCTGCAGAGAATGGTTATCCCTTATTATCATCCACAAATCTTGAGGATTTTTGGGGAAGATTTTATGTTCCATTTTTTCTACTTTAAAGGCCACTTGCAGATGCAACAAATAACCCTCTCTGCAAACCAAGTCTCAATAGTGCCTTGAAGCAACAGACCCATTATTCCAAATCTTATCCAAAGTATTCATGTTCCATCCCTTTCCTGCCTGTGCCTTATGCTACTGTACTAGTTTGTTCACAGGTACATCCCCACTCATAGATGAGATCACTTTGACAGGGCACTGTTTACAGAAAGAAACCTTCACACTTCTGATGCTTTCCTCAGGGAAAGAGGCTGGGCCACTTGTTCAATGCAATACAAATTACCATGCTGATGATGAAAAAGATGGAAGAGTAACAAAACAAAAAGTCCATAAATCTTCCTTAATTTTTGAAAGGAATGATTAGCTGAAGATATCCTTACAGCAGATGCTACAGGAACTTAAGTCTTTCCCAAAGTAAGAGAAAATGCAAGGTCAAAAATGTTTTGCTTTTCCTTCTTTCTCCCTTATCTATTGCAAACAGCATGATTCCCCCACAGTATGAATGTCTAATATTCCCAAAATATATTTTATAATATTACTGCATATATACAGTCCTAATGCACATACATGGGTAATTTGTTTAGCACAATTTGTCTCTAAAAAATTGCTGTAAGTTAAAATAATATTAACATTTTTGCCACACATTAAAGTATATTCTTTTCTAATAAAATATACATTGATGAAACACTTGAAAAAACCTGCAAGTCCTCATCTCACCAAATCAAAGAGCCACAGACATGTTTTTCTGTTGCTACTAATGTGAGCAAAATGGCAAGCAGTTTACTGAAATCAAGTCAGTCTCAAAAATGACTGAAGGGTCATTGTTTATTTTTAATATTTATATGTCATTCTTTCTGCACTTTGCAATTATTGGGAAATAATTACTTTTTTTCAAGCAAGAAGCAAAGAGAATTGTAAATAAAAAGCCACTGACTACATTATTCAGGGGACAAATAGTACCTTGTAGCAAGTTTGATTTAGTTACTTCTGCGACTGTTCTGTTGTTTTCAAGCTACCAGACATGGAGAGCAGAAGCTGCAAGCTCATCATTACTCTATTTGCTATGACATCACCTCCTATCAATTGCCTTTTTGATGTGAGCGTATCCGGGAACTTCAGCATTTCTTTACATCAAGCTCCTTCCACGTTTATCAAGGCACAGTTCAGGATACAACCCAATGCTGAAATGTGAAGGAGTTTTGGAATGCAAATGTTTCAGTCAGCCAGAGATCTGAGTGTTGCACTTTACAGCAACCCACAGTTCCTCCGAATTACACACGAGAGACACAAAGTGAAGCCCCCGAGGCTATTCCAGTGTCAAGAAACTGCCTTCGCCAATTTTATGCCACGATGACTCAAGAGACAAGCTGATGTTCTGACAACACACTGGAAATGTGTTAAAGAGCTAAAGAAGGCCTGAGTCCTTCTGTTTTAGGAAAGAGAGTGCTAGATTACAGACTGAAATAGATACCATCACATTAAAAATACATTGTGAGGTAAGCATCACCATCTTGTACACACTCTACACTATATAAACTTGCTTCGAGTGACACATGGTTTACCACTAGGTCTTTCAGATTTTTCAGATAGGTTGTTTTTTTGTTTCAAATATCACAATTACAGATGAGAGGTTTCTGTTGCTTCCTTAGCACCTGAAACTTCAACTGGACATTTTGAACTGTGAAGTATCACCACCAGACAATCTTGAGGCCTAACCAACACAGTGTTTTTAACAAGGGCACCGGACTTTGAAATAATGAGGGCACAAAGCCATCTCTTCACTGAACCATCTCTTATAAAGAAGAAATACATTAAATCAAACATTCATCTTTCTTCTTGCTTTTTAAACAACTCTTCAAACCTTTCCAAGGTCCAAAATAACTTAATTTCTTCCAAAGGAGCCAAATACAACTTTGTAGATAGCCATCTCCTCATCCCATGAGTTAAACTTTTGCTGAACAGATAAAAACTAAAGATACCTTAAAAATTATGGCTATGAAAACAGACAGTACAAACCAACAAGATTAAAGTAGATGAATGGTCAGTAAGGAAATGCCACTGAAGCTTCTGGGCAGAGTGGGACCTATCAGGCATGAGCCAAAGATGCCTAACACTACATATCCATGTTAAAGCATCCACCAGGATTGCCAGCTTTCGTAGCTGAGCAAACCATCTGCACAGTTGCTGTGTGGAGAAGTTGGGGCTTTCCAAGAGCACTGTCTCCTGCATGTATACTGTACAGCATGTGCATATGAATGTCAAAGAAATCACAGGCAGGAATAACTGCACCAAATTGCATGTATTTATGTACAGCAGAGTAATATCAACAAGAAAATGGGAAAGTATGGACCATCTAGACTATCTGTTCTAGACAGCAGCCAGTGTTCACAGATAACAGGTATTAGACTCCATGACCATACATATTTCTTCAACACTCAAACTAACTTCTGCACTGAAGATGCTCCTCCTTAACAACCCCACTGAAAATGAATTCAAAATAATCTCATGTAGAAGGTCCCTCCTTAGTCTGTAAACAATTAAAATTGTTTCTGTATTTCCCAGCTCAGGATGTTGTCCTAGGGTACAATTTTCTAACTGATAGATGTTTGCAAGGAACAGTGGTGGCAGATTAGTCATCATTTTTTTTTTTCATTTGTGTAGTATTGTTAAGTGTCTAGCATCCCAAATGATGAGAGCTAAAAACCCCAACACTAGACACCTAGAGCTTTCCTCTTAAACTATAGTATGGGTATGAGTCCCAGTGTGAAAAAGGAAGTTTCACACATAGGTCTGGTGACATTACAGCTGGGAATGATCATTCTTGCTGCAATAGCATGAACTGGAAACATTTGTCATGGCAGGAAAAACAGTATGATGCACCACTATTTTGCATTACACTGCACTAAGGCCATCAAGCAAGATGCCACAGTTCACTTAAACTATGTGACAATACAGTACCTACATCAGATGTATCTTAAATTAAATAAGCATTTCATCTTTTACCCCATCACCACCATTTAAAGTAGACTGATTCACTTATAAACAGGTCTAGCACCCAAAAACCAGTAGTATGAGTGATGATTCATGACACTTACAGATATACAGTGGTTTCTCTTCAAAGCTACTGGGAAGTCACTTAATCCCTCACCAAATTTCTGAGCTCTGGTTTCTCATCTTTGATTCCCTTCTTTGAGGGAAATCTCTCAAAGAAATCTCTTTTAGAGAGAGTTGTCAATGAAAAACTAAAAAAAAATTTAAAAAACCCTAAAAAAACAAAACAAAACAAAACAAAACAACACCAAAAAAAAACCCCAAAAACAACAAACCAAAAAAAAAAAGTTATCATAGAATGGCCTGGGTTGGAAGGGACCCTAAAGATCATCTAGTTCTAGCACCCTTGCCATGGGCAGGGACATATTTCACTAGATCAGGTTGCTCAGAGCTATGTTGGTTATGTTTTTAAAACACATGCAACAATCCTGGTGGAACAAATTGGACCTGAAGTTAGAGTCCAACCCTGTAAATGAGACAACAGCAACACAACAATACCAAACCATCAAAAAATAAAGGTTGCATAGTCAAGCAGAGGGTGGAAACAGACAATCTGAGAGCAGAGGAAGGCTGATATTCAATAACCTGCAATACACAAAACACCTTCTGAAGTGGAAGAGGATGCAAAAAACGCTGGAGGCAGCAACTACTACATATGGTTCTACCGGGATAGTAGATCTGGGCAAAACTAGTCTGCAAATTATTGCCTTCCCTGTAATTTGCTTCCAAGCAGTTTACCTATGACTTGTAATACATTATAGGAAATAACCAAAATACATATTTACTTTTAGAGTGAAATAAAGGCAGAGCTTCATAAATGATCTGGAAATACAAAAATAAACATGGATTAAGAAATTCTATGAAACTTATTTTTGATATAGCATTGCAAATGTACAAGACGGTCAATTTAGATAGAATAAAACTGAAGGGAGGTATCAGGAATATTTATAAGTACTCCTGATCTAAATGTTTTTCCAAGATGCTTTTTACATTAAACATTCATTGTGCTATAAAATATGTTTACTCTATGAGTCTAAGGCTTTTTGTTGTGTTTTTGTTTGCTTTTAATTACTTGAATGCTTTGTTTTGAAAAGAATGAAACCACTGACATAATATGTTGTAGCTGAAGAATGCATTGGGCTTAACTCTGCTGTCATCTTTAGTGTTCTTGTTCCGAGTTCAACCTTTTCTTTTCATTACAAGAAACTACCAAAGCTGTGGCCTGCAGGTATCAAAGAGAACGTATCACCACCCAACCTCTGGTTAGTACTAGTTCCAGCTTGTTCTCCAGTTTGTTCTGCTAGACAGAAACACCTTCTTGGTAATCTATGTATTTGTGTTAGAAGCTGTTTATAAAGCCAAAATACAACAATGCTGTACAGACTCAGTTGTTAAATATGTTCTCGTAGTTTTCAAATCAGGTGACAAAACCTGCTCACCACCTGTTTTTTAATTATTATTTTTGTTTAAGAAAACACTGTTCTCACTAATATTACAAGTGATAATTACCATGACATAAAACAGCCAGTCACTAATTGCGGGTCTGTTGTTATGCTCATGCTATCCATTCTCAGACTTCTGTGAAGTTACTCCTGCTGCTGAGAGAAGTGCAGCAACAATCATAACAGTCATCAAAAGAAATCACACAAAAAATTATCTTAACATCTTCACAACTTTCCATACTGTCCTATGCAAGCAGTATGCTGCATTAAACTACAGATGCATGTTGTAAAAATCTACCAAAGTCTTACTGAAATGTCCATATTACAGTTGATACTACAAACCTTACTTCTATTTCCCTCTATTGAAGACAACACAGACTTTAATGACAAGAAGGCATCATTTTCATTATAGAATTCAATTCTCTTCTTCCTCTCAGAAAAGAAGTGGACTGTTCTCCACTACTAGTCAACAAAGTACAACATTTTCCATCTTCTTTTTGTTTTTATTTTCATACAATTTGCAATGGCCTAATGGTCTAGTTTCTTTGCCTTCAGATCACAAACGTAGAAGTGGCTAAGCATGTGGAATGTACCACACTAATGAATTAGAGGATTTATTGTCAGAGGCATTGACATTTAAACGTTTAGCTAAAATTATTTAAGGAATTCTCCCCATATGCAACAACAGCACCTCTTTCTTCTGAATGGAGTCTCAGAGGAGCACTGTTATTAGTTTACTCTTAAGATTATACTGGCTAGAAACACAGGCTTGGAAAGCTGGGAAAACAGCAAATGCAGCCACATCCCACTCTGCACACTGTCAGGCAGACTGTCCACAGTTTTCATAAATTCAAACATCCTCGCCCCTCATCTTAGTCCCTGTGTGATGCTCTGCTCCAGTCTTTCTACACTCCATTTTCTTCCTGACACCAGACTTCCCTTAGTATGCCTGTCCAACCACCAAAGAATTTCAGGGAGAAAAAAAAACCCCTACGATTTAATGCAAATTCTAAGGTTAAGGCAAATAAAGACATTTATTTATTAAAAAAATAAATCTTTTCATAAAACAGATGAAAATGAGAAGATTTATCCTGTGAGCAGCTGGCAGTTAGGTTTTGGTACCTGCTTAACATCTGCTTTCATCAAGTCCTCTCTGCAGTCCTGAATAATCACAGCCTCCTCCTTGCAGCTCTCTGGGGAGCCCCCAGTTAGTGTGGTAGCTACTTTGGACAAAAGAGACATGGCCTTTATGGAGAATGAGATACTTCTTCATGAGTCACTGAAAGCAACATTCACCTGACAGCAGGTTTTAATGCAATACAAACATGAGCACTTCCACAGGGGGATTATATTACTATCCTGTAGATACACTGTATTTTGTGTAAACTGGAGCACTGCTGCTATATACTATCTTTGCAGAACACTACAGCATTTTGAAAATTTACATTATTTAAAGAATAAGCTATCTTGAGAATATCCATCATTTCTGATTGTTTTTCCCCACAGAAAAAGGAAGGTGACTGAATTTATGCTTTCTCCATTGCACATCTCAATACAGATGTACAAACTGCAATGCAGCTCCAGTGGAGCTGAAAGCAGTCTCATCTCTACCATCACCCATATAACTTCTCTCTTACTTCCCTTCAAAAATCTTTTCTTATACACACCCAACCTTGACTCTTCCCCTACCAAGCACAACTCGGCAGGTCACTAATTCCCCTGGTTACCTTAAGGTAATTTTTGCCTTATTTCATCGCCAGCACAAAGTTCTCATATAACTTGCTATTAAGGAGAAGATGTAGGTAGGAAAGTACTCCTGGAACCCCAGTATGATCTTCCTGACACAAGTCACTATGGAGAAGTGTCTGACAACTTGCCCAGCAAAGAGCTCCTTTCCTGGGCAGTGGGAACTGCTCTCTGTCCTTTATGTGACAGGATTTTGCTGTCTGCACTGAAGATCTCAGCAGATGCGGAAATGTAGGCCTGCATCTTTATTTAGCGCATGATGGCAGTAAGGAAGCCCAAGTGATACCAAGTGTTATCTTAGTAGGGTGTTTCCTTTTTTTCAAACAAAGACAATGATACTCTCACAGCCCTGATCATTATGGCTGCAGCTTCAGTAGTAGGTTCAACTCACCCCTTGGTCTGCATTCTCACAAAGGTACTGATCTCGGACAGCACACACAGATCCCTTCCCAAAATATCTGTATGCTTCAGGCACTACTTCATACAGACAGGACTATTAAAAGTGCTTGACTTGAAACTTTGAGAACCATGGGTCTCACAACTTGGCCAACTAAAACAGATTAAAACCATATTTGTGACAAACAGTTTGGCAAAAAAAAAAAAAAAAAAAAAATTGGCATTTCTGTGCTTCAGGAATGACTGCTAACCATGAAGAAATACATGGCAGAGCCATTGACTACAACAGCTATTTTTACTCAAGTTGTGATAATGTACATGATCAAATTGGGGCAAAATGGGAACAACAACAAAAAGAGCACATGTGCATGTGCACATAAAACTAAAAAAGTACAATTTTATGACTCAAATTCCTTTTTGTTGCTATTTTACATTTCATATTCCATCCTCTTGTGTAAGACCTTATAGCTGAATTTTTTTGTTCACTGATTACATATAAAATAAGATAAAGAATCATGCACCTGATATATATTTGTCCTTCACTTTAAAGGAATATCTAAAAAGATAAGCACTAACTTAATAAAGCTGGAAAAAAAATCACAGTCACGTGTTTGTGTCTGTATATGATCTACAAACGGATTTCCTAACAAAAAGATATGTCCAGCTATAAACAGCAATAGGCAGAGCACGATAAATCACTTTGAAGCAAGCATCTGTAATAACACAGCCTCCAAAGAACAGTTCACAAGCAAAAGTATTATTAAAACAATAACACATGCTTTCAGACTGATTTCTCTTGGTCTCAGCCTGCAACCAGGGACTTGTTCTGAAGATTTGAAGATAAACTCAAGGGCAGATTCAGCTTGTGACAGTTTCCGTACGCCTGCCCTCCCGCCTGCCCTCCCTGCTCCCTGCTGCGCTGAGGGGATGCTCTGTCACAAGGGATACATCAACCAGCCGACCAGCAAGGCTGTTATGCAATGCGTCCATCTGTGGTGCCTCTGCTGGCATTGACTGCTCGCCTCAGGAAAGCCAAGAGTGTCAGCAGCCTTGCTTTGTAAAGACCCTCCTTGTTCTTTATATAACTCCAAAGATGACGTTTGTGTGACTCCTCGCTGCCATACCTGGCTCATGAAGAGCAGTGCATGGAGTCCTGGCAGTACAACACCAACTGCATTGCCCCCGGGAATGCAGTACTGGGAAGTGGGAAATTGCCTTTCCAAAGCAGAAACCCAGCAAAAATAACCACAACACCCAACAGGACATGAAAATGCAACAGCTGCATCCCCAAGCATTTTATTTTACCTGACTCCTCATCCAGACTGACATCTGATAACCAAGCATGTTTCTGGCTGACCACAGACCCAGCCCAGGAGGGGAAAGAAAGCTGCTCCCTCCTGCTCCCACTGGTCTGTCAGTGCCCAAACATGCCAGCATGGGAATGTGTAAGACTCCCACTGGTTTAAACTAGTCCAGTTTCTGTATTTCTACGCAGATAATGGAACTGCTGGTAACTGCAAAGATTTGTCCCCGATTTAGTGGTGTTTAGCTAAACACACTCCTAAGTAACACCTACACTTTAGCCAAAGGTGAATAATTAAAACTCAGAGATTTTCAGCTGGATAGTTCCAGGTGCAAACACATGGTCAAATCAAAAAAAGAAAGAAAAAAGCTTTGGCCAACTTCCGTAATTCATACCTTTCTTCAGCATACCTCATTCCCAAGCAACATACCTGAGACAAATTTAAGTATCTACCTATTAATGTGAGAATAGACAACTGTACTATAAGGTTACATGTACTGGGCTGTTTAAACATATTCACGTGCTGTCAACTTCAGCAGACAGATGTTGTTTTGCTATCCAGACTCAAGAGGACCATGTCTGAAGCACTTTAATCACTTGATGGTAGATGTTCTATCAAAGTATTATCTTTTCAAAATTCTTAATGAAAATCTAAAGCAAAATAGAACTGTGTTGTTGCATGTGTGTCCATATTCATGCTTCTTCTAGAATAAGCAGTAATTTGTGACACACAACCCAGCACAATATTGTAAGGATCAGTTTTTCAGAAAAGTCTAAAGTGAAAATTTTCTCAAAAACAGTTAAAAAACCCAAAACGTCATTGCAATCAGTTGCTGCAATCAGACAATGTGATCAAGACAGCTTCATGCATCACTCTTAAATCAGAGAAGTGTAGAAGTAAAGCTGGCTTCACATTTCAGCCTAGAGGGCATCTGAGTTATTCAGGGAAGCCCAAATGTCTGTCACAATTCTGGTGCAGCATTACTGTCATGGTGAACAGCCAAGACTTCAGATAAATTGAATGCAGCAATCAAAAAACCAATCACAGCCTTCATTTTTTTAACTAATCTCCTAATTTTTTATTCCTCAAGAATAAGCAGTTTCTTTCTCAGTTGATTTAAAAAAAATACCATTATTGAAAGAATCAAAGAAGATTCACTAGAATCAGAGAATATGCAACTTTAGAAGTTGCCTTCACATAAACTTTCACAAGTAACTTAAGTTTAAAGTACAATGCAGCAAGTAAAGGCTGTATTCTCACTAAATATAACACAGAACCATACTCCTTTAATGTGTGCAATATGTTATCTAACACTGCAAAATGTTTGCAAAAGTAATATCCAACATTTGAGTAGTTTTGAGTAGGTTGGGGGTTATTACAATATCAGTCAAGAAAAAAAAGCATTTGCTTGAGAAACTGGTAGAAGAGAAACTGCTATTAAAGAGAGAGACTTTATCTAATGATTTCTGGCAAGTATCTGCATAACGTCTGTTCCCAAAGCTAAATCACGGGGACAAAATCTGTGGGGTCAATATTTATTTTTGTTAACTTAAGCCTCACTTTAGCTTCAACTTCTATGAACAGAAATCTGTAAAATCAAACATTTAGAGAAGCTTTTTTGCAGCCAGAGTTTTAACTGTACTTTAAAATTCAACTCTGGAGTATCCATTCTCCCAGCTTTTTTTCCCCATGGATGTTTTTGTCAGATGAAAATCATGCAACTTAGAAAATGACACCGTATAGCTACACGTATAGTCCAGAGGATTTCAGCACATTTACTGATTGCATTCTCCCACATTAAATTGCTGGGAGAAATGTAGCTGAAATTTTGTTTCAGGAGCCCACAGTCCTCCATACTAAAGAAAAACAGACATGATACTTGCATTCAAGAAATATTTCTTTAAGTTATATGTTGCCTTTTACTTCTCTTAGTTAGAATATAATTTGACAAGGGAAGCTAAACAAAGTGAACCTTAGCTTGCTAATGTGGAATAGTAATTGATTGCACAATGCTTTTTAGAATTCATTTATAGTGGGAACAAGAATATAGTTATTGGTGGAAAGTGCAAATAAATACCTGCTCCACTCACAAATCAGCTGATGGCACTAGTGACCTGCTACTTGATTGAATTTCCATTAATTTTCCAATGAAGAAACTTCCAGCAGAGAACAGAAAAGATTCAACAAGAAGCTTCTACAAATATTTGGCTCCTTTACCCAAGCAATCCTTTTTCCTGTGCTGTTTTTAAGTCAAATGTGCTAAAATCAATGTTTTTGCACATGACTGGCTATTTCAAGCCTCGTGGAAGCAACCAAAACACAGGGCGCCAGCAGAGCACTGCATGATATGCTTCCAGAAGTTCCCAAATAAAAAAAAAATCAAGTGGTCAGCAAATGAAAACTATGTATTTTCTTCAAGTTGTCATAAATATCAAGGATCTAATCCTGTAAAATTTAGTTTACACTAGGAATTCCACCAAAATTAATCTTCTTTTTTCCCCCTAAATCAGAACCGCCAGCAACTCAGAAAATGCCTGTTTGGTATTTATTATAGGATTAAAATGCATTGGTATTATGATTTAAGCCCTATAAAAGGGAGTTTGATGAATTACTTCAAATGTATTTATTTATTTATTTATTTATCTGTTTAGGTAAATTAAATGCAGAATTAAGCAACAGCTGAGTGGATAGTGTCATGCATTTCTAAACCAGGAGAAAATGCTCCCATTAATTTAAAATACCATTCTGCAAACTGAGTACTAGAAATGGCCACATGCAAATGTGCAGGTCAGGTCACTCTGAAACAGTCATTTTCAAAATGTGAGCTCCTGAAACAATAACTAAACAGG
>VZUA01012192.1:17676-28322 GCA_013401035.1 Horornis vulcanius | reverse complement strand
AAAAAGAAAAAAAAGAAAAAAAAAAGGACCAGGCTTTTATATTATAAAGTTATTGACTGCGAGTCATATGTTTCTAGGCCAGCTGAGTCAGCCCAGCAACTTTAGATACCTTATCTGTAGTATCACTTGTTGGTTGCTTTATAAGGAAGTTTATCTGGTGCATCCTCACCTGTGCAATTTTCTGCCAGAAAATGTTGTTCTTCACATCCTTGGAATGTTTGACTTCAGCATTGTCAAGTTGTCACCAAAATGCAGGACACTCCTTAACATCAGTGCAGTTTTAAGAAGGAGGCATGGCTTTATGATGGTGCAGGATGCATGGGGATAACTCCTGTGAATTTTTATTAGTCTCCAGTTGTATGAACAAGTGGAAGAAACTTATCCAACATCAATTTTATGTTGATAGGAAAAATATATGGTAATATCTTCACAAACAACTCAAGGGGTGGGGGTCTTCACTAATAGGAGTAAGGGTGTTATTGTCTTCAGGAATGACTGAGAGAACCAGTCAGGTTCTGGAAGAATGGCTGTGGGGGCCTTTAGGGGAAATGGGTCTTCATGTCTCTATGAACATCAAGCCAAGCCAAGTTACAGAACCCAGACAGTTTGATTTTATGAGCTTTAGAGTAATAGGAGAAAAGTGTCCGCACAAAGTCTGTTGTGGAACTTCGAAAGCCTGAACTTCCAAACTTTAAGGGAAAATAACCATCCACATTCAAGAGGGAATATGTAGTAGGAGGTTTGGGAAATCTGTGCTTTCCTACTACCTCAAGCAGTGGGGAAAGGAACGCAGCAACATGTGGTCAGGAGCTTAGGATAAAAGGAGGCTGTGCCCTCCGAAACCCTGAGAAACACTCCACAGGGGTATGGCCCAGTGCAGTCTCTCCCTTTATTGGAATAAATTTGCAGGACTCCTCTGTCTCCTTTACAGACACTGGCTTTTCACAGTGTTATAAATATCAGATCAATCAAAATTTCAAATAAAATGATTTATTGGAATTTTGACAGATATGAAAAAATAAAAGCCACAATAAAAGGAGCAGTTCCAAGCCCGGGATCAGAGCTGGGTGAAACAGGGATCTGGCTGTGATATAGCATCCCTTCCCAGTTCACAAAGTCTGTCTCTGTGACTGTGGTTTTTATACAGTTTTTGGCCGAATCTGTCCATGTTGTAATTTCCTTTTCCATGTTTATATAGGTTCTTTTTCTTTATTTCGTTCCAGGAACTGGCCGTAGCAGTAATCCGGGAAGCCGGTATTCGGATGCATGCACGTGTCTTATGCTGATGAGATCCCTATCAGGGCAGATGGGTCTCTGATGGGTGCAGATGACCGGGTATTTGGCTGAGCAGCCTTCTTTTGTGGACATGTTTCTCCTTCCCAGGCTGTCCATTATTTCTCCCGGTATTGCCTTGGGACATCCTCCTTGTCTTTTGTTGGTGACTGTCTCATAGGGGGACATGCCAGGGCATGTCTCGACTGCCGGTTACTTTTGGTCCGAGTGGTTTTTACTTTATTATTTTATAACATCAATTTTATCATTATACAAGAGATTAATGTCACATTAACATGAATTACCTGGCTATGTTTATAACAACAGCGTAGTTTTCCGCATGACATGAATAAGCAGACACTTCTTTATTTTGGAGCCAGGAACACAGGGAATTCCTCCAAGCATGTTCTACTTAGTAAGCAAAATCCATCCATTTGATATACTTTTTCTGCTGAGTCATTGTTACGTAAGTTCTTTTACATTTTATGCATAATATGCCTGCTCTTAAATTTAACCTTAACCATAACTGGTTTTCCTAGTTAAATAACTTCTTTAATATTCCTACCCTAAGACAATTGGGCATCTCTACTGAGTTCCACTGATTGGAATCCTTGATATTCCAATCAAGGTGGGAAGGGTAGGGGGTGCCAAGCAGCATAACTGGTCTGCATGATGGTCTCCAGAGTTTCTTGAACAAAATGTAAGACATTGTGATAAATGGAAATGATTTGTACTAACTAAATTGTAACTATTTAGAAAATTATTGTTATAAAGCAATAAAGGAAATTACTTTTATAAACCAGATAGGCCCCTTTGCAGATGTTACATGTAAAAATAGGATACAGGATATAGTTTTGAGATATGTCTCAAGACAGAATCGACCTTGGGATGGACAAAGTTGGGATGGTTTCAAGGACAAGATCTGAAGTTATGGTTTTATCTATGAAATACAAGGCTAATTTTTGAAACATAATGCTTAGTTACATAACACAACGCTTAGTATGCACACACAACCTGTAAGGTTATCCAGAGGACAACAAGGAAGACTGTGAGCCTTCATCCAAAAGACCACCAAAAGAAGACAAGCCCCCCTAGCAAGAAGTGAAGCATGCGCCATGAAGTATAGTGACACAGATTTTAGAATTGGAAATAGGAGGAAATTTAAGGGAAATATTGATATGCGTTAGCATACAGTATACAAGTTTTGCTTGAATTTGTATGTGAGGTAGGGTGAGAAGCCCTCCCCATACCCCGGTCAGTTTTGCTTCTGCTTTATCCAAAACTTAATCATACTTAATTAATTACTGCCAAATATATACATATATACTTGAATATATTTACTAAATTGTATTAATTTATACCAAATTGTTATTCAATTAAATTGCTGCAAACTCAATAGACCTAGTTGTTCGACATAATTTATAACAACATCCAGTACCTTCTTGGTGATGTTACTGCTACGTATTTTAAACACAGCACTCCTGACATTCCTATACCTTATACTTCACATTTTCTACTTGTTATCATACCCACCTCTTTTATATTATTAAATCGATTATTTTATCAGAATATTTATAACATTTCTTCTAACTCAAGTCTCAATTGGTCCTCAGCTCGTGGGGGAATTTGAAAGGATCACTATTTTTTTTTAAAAAAATGTGACACGCTTGAAGCAGGGAGCTGTGGTATTTCTCCGGAGAGCTGAGAAAGGCAGGAAGGGAGGCAGGGAAAGGGGCAGGGAGGAGGGGCTCAGCCTGGAGGGGTCTGAGGAGCGGGAGGCTCAGTCGATGGCCGCTGTCTGCACAGAGCCCGCGGGCACCGCGCTCGCCTTCCCCTGCGGAGCCAGCCCCGCACAGCCGCGCTGGGCGGGCAGGACGCACCGGCACCGCCTCTGCCCCGCCCCGGAGCTCCCGCCCCGCTGCCCGGAGTCAGGGTCTCCTTCCGCTCCCGTCGGGGTCGGCAGTCGGGCCTCGGACGAGTCGTCGCCTGGGTTCGGTGAGGACGTGTGCGGCGGCGGGGAGAAGGAAGGAAGGGAGCGAGCGGGGTGGGGGCCGAGAGGGGGCCGTGTCGTCCTGTCCTCCTGTCCTCCTTTCCCCTCCGCCCGCGGGGCCGGCACCCAGCGGCCGCCGGGAGCCGCTCCCCGGGAGCTGCCAGCCCCTGCGGAGCGCTCGGGGCGGGCGGAGCCCTTTCCGCGGCCGGGCCGGGGAGCGGGGAGGCCGCGGGGCCGCAGCAGCGGAGGTCGCGCAGCGCCGGGGAGGCCGCGAGTGGCGGTGGGGGCTGGCGGCGCGGGCGGAGCGCGGGACCCGCAGCTAGTCCGCTGCTCGTCTCGCAGAACTAATTAACATCAATTGGTAAGTGTCCTGCGAGTGCCTAAACAAGGACAGTGCGATGCGCAGGCTCCGGAAACATCCCCCGCCCCGATCACCTTAAGGACGCAGAGGTTTGTTTGCTGTATTTCTCCGTAGGGTATGACAATGCAGGGAGATGCGGCTGAAAGATAGTAAAAGAAAAAAACCAAAAAAAAGCGAGGAAATCCCTCTCCCGCCCCAGAACAAATCTGACAAGATAAAGTAATCACTGTCAGGGTTGAAGACCGGGTGTTTCGAGTGTCCTATGTTTAAATTCTGCGATGAAAGTCTAGCGTTAGTGATGTTTTTGCTTCAGCCTCTCAGATAGGCGTCACAAGCTGTGTTGTAAGGAGCTGGTGCTTTGCTTTGTGTGAGAGGGACACCTGCAGTCGTGGATTGTGGTTGAACTGATGAAACTGTTTATACTATTACAGGAAAAAAAAACCAAAACGGATTTAAAGGAATACAGAGTCGCTTTTTTTTTTTTTGCTTTGCTTGTTTTGAGTACTGTAGCTGATAGAATTAACTCGCTTATTCCATCTGCAGAGGCAGATAGAAATGTGAGAAAAAGGTGCAAGTACCCCATCAACGCATAGCAACTTCCTGTTCTTTCGGAGATGTGCTTTGTATGTCCGTGGCATTAATGAAAACCTGAAGAATCAGGTAGAACATGAGTAGATTTTCCACTAGAGCCCTGGAAGTCTTTCAGAAGCCCATAGGAATGCTGGTGGTTGTTTTCCTAGAAGTTGTTGGGAGGCTGACTCAACTCTTTCTAGGAGCTCGGTGGTAACTTTGGGCATTTCCCTGCTCTTAACTAGCCTCCTGGGAGGACTTAAGAATAGAATAAAACAAACCCAGCTCGTTGTGACTCCTGATAAATATTTTCTCCGGAGAAAATATTCATCTGAGAATGATGGGAATAAAACTTGTTACAAACATCAACAGCTCTAACTGGGCTCTTATCACCCTGTTCCCTTGAACTGTCCCAAAACATTCAGATAGTTATTCCTGGCAGAGAAAACAGACTTGTGATAATGATTGTTTTTATATTACTGTCTGCAAAATTAAATAACTTACTCTTGATGCCTGTGCCAGTATAGAAGTTCCCCCGAGTCTCAAGGTGCAAAGTCTTGGAAAACTTATTACAGTCGTTCCCAAGATGTTTACCAGGAGCCATTAGTTCAATGTTTGTGTGGCTCACTGCAGTGAGTACAAGAATCCAGCCCTCTTTGTAGTTTAAGCTTAAGCAGTATTTTTTTCCCCCTGGAAACAATATATTTTCTGATGTTTTGGCAGAAGATAAAAACCCCCATTACAGTATGCTTTATATCAAGTCTGTTATGGGGTGTTTTGGCTTCCTTCTAAATAAAAGCTGAAACTTTCTCCAGTTCATTGGACTGCCAGATTTTTAGAAGTTTCATTTTTGTTGTTATGGTTCTGATTTCTGCTTAAAACACAGATGCCTTTTCGCTTTCCTCTTCCTACTAATCTTTAAAAAAATAGTTGTAAATCAGTAAAATACTGTGATTTGCAGGAGGCTGTCCCACAAACAGGGGCTCTTTAGAAGCCAAAAGTCTGCAGACTTGGGTTGTTTTCTGCAGGCTGAGGTGTTCTGGTAGGAGAATATTTTTATATATTTCTAAAATTTACACAAATCAGCCTTTCCCAAGGTTTTATTCACCTTTTTTATTGTTCAGTTTCATTTGCTGCAGCCACGAGTGACATATCAGTGGGTTGGAGATGTGAGACTCTGTGATAGCATTTGTGGTCTTACTTGTAATAATTAACCTGTTAGTTTGATGTTGAGCCTTCTTTGTGTTGAAGACTAACAGTTGTCAGAGGGAGAGCAGTACTCCCCACCCCATAATTTAAAAGGTATGGATGAAGACAGCAAGAGGAGTAAAACAGGGAACAGAAAGGCAAGAAGGTGCAATTCAATTCTCTTAATTTCTAGAGGAGCTCCTGCTTTGCTAAGCATAGCTATGAGAGCTTGTGAAAAACCTTAGGGCCTGCTGGTGACTTAAAAGGAAAGAAAAAAGAAAAGCAAGGAAAAATGGTGAAAACAGCCTTTGTGGTTTTTAGCATTTAGGTAATGCTAATCTTTGCCTTTTTAAACTGCTAATGGGCACCAATAAAAGGAGACTGGAGCTTCACAGGAAACTGGAATTCAAAATCTGCCAGGGGATCTTTTGATATATTACTGGTAATCAGGACATAGGAGACTCTGGTTGGTACAGGTGATCTTGAAGGTAGCACTATGCCTTCATGCTTGATATAAATGGTCTCCATAAAATGCAGCTATGCCAAAGAGCTCTTCTAGTGTGTGCTTGTGAAAGATTTCAATGACCAAAATTAACTTCTTAATTTGCACTTAAGTCAGTATCCTGCACATAGATTGCAATCTTCTCCTCAATGAGTGGTCAGTAGATGTTGCATGATTAGAGAACAATACTTCTAAAAGAGGATGTCTGCAACTGCTAGGAATGTAAGACAGTTCTTTAAATGTGCATTGAAACTTGAAAGGAATTTGGAAATTCCTCAGAGGTTGAAGCATGTTCCTGGTTTCTCTGTGTTTCACTTATTTCTGTGAAGTGTGTGAAGTACTGAGGCCTGAACAATAGGCCCTGAGCTGACTTTCAATGAACCTTCCAACCAAACATATAATATTTGTATCCACTTATTAGTGAAAGATGCATGATCTTTAGTGAAACATGTAGTGTGATAAGAATATATTTCTTCCTGTGTTTAGAGGCCAGTCAGGGCCATGAAATCAGATACCTGGCCTTGTTTGGAGGTACATGCTCAAAGCCAAATCCCTTGGTTCCTCCTTGAGCCCTCGCCAGGCTTTGGGTGGGAACCAAGAGAGGGATGAAACCAGATGTTCCTGCACTAGAAGGTATGGAAGCTTATTTATTCAACGACTTAAAGGCTGGACCCTCTCACAGCGAAGATGGAGACCTCACCTGTGGGTGGATTTACCTGAAGAATTTCCCAGTTACCAGGAGTGGAACTCCAGTCCTTTGCTGTGGCTGGAGCTCCCCGGCTGAAATGCAGATCTGGATGATAATAAAATATTAGATGATGTACCTTTCCTAATTACTATAGGCAATCTTCTGTAGTAGTGAATATGTGCATTGCTTAGCTTATCATTTTGTAATTCTTTGCTGCTTTAAACTGTAGTAAATTATACTTATTCCTTAAAGTTGGTGTTTGTGTCTTTTGTGCTGACCATGTCCACTGGTAGAACAGTGTGGTGGAAATAGAAATTTGCAGTTGAAGTGTAGGGGTGTAGGTATTTTCTAAAAAATGTCGTTCCATCCAAGAAAAGGCAGCTTTGGACTCTGCTTTATCTTTAACTGACCTTCTTCCATCATAGTAATACTTACAACTGGAAAAGCATGAGCTGCAGATAATACTTACAGCTATGTGTTTCAGTTATATACATGAGCTTTTCTGCTGAGGCAAGGATATTCCTGTTTGAAGGAGTCTGATGCTACCATTAGAAAAGCTTCCATCTGTAGGATTCTGAATGGAATATTTGGTGATGTCAATTTGTCCGATGAATCCAGTCTTATTAATGCCTTTTCCCTGCAAATATTTTCTGTTGAAAATTGCTTTCTCAGGCTTACAGCTGTTACTCAAAAGAGAACGTATTTCTTTTTCTCTGAGGAATGTAAGCAGTAAATGCTTGGATGATACAATCAAGCTATCAAATACAATCTTGAAGATTTCATTTTGTTCTGAACAATGACATTGCTTTTGCTGGTGTAGGTGTGTTGTTTGGTACCATGGAGAACTGGAATGTTAAAATTCTAGTGAAGCATGGCTCCTCCAAGTGCCTGGTCTCCATAGTGCTTGCAGAAGAATCACTTTTATCTTTCAGAATAAACTCTTGGAGCTCAGTTTAGATGCTACTTATGAAAAACTCCAATTTTTCTGTATGTAGTGCTTCCAGTTGTTGGTATGTGGAATGGTGTTTATTTGCATTAGCTCATTTGTAGTGAGAAGAATGACTTCTTTATTCTTGACCTGTTGACAATGACCACAGTTCCCATGACACTTGTGACAGTGTTGCTGGGCGCAGTTATTAGCTTTAGGACAGTGGATTGGGACCATTGCCAGATGCCATGGAATGCCTTTTTCTTGATTTTTGATTTTTGTACTATCCCCTGAATAAGTCTTAAAATGGAATTACACAGTTGTAATTTCTCAACTGCAGAATTTCTGGGTTCCTGTAGTAATGTATCTGTATAACAGGCCATTCTGATCCACCAGCCGAACTGTTTGAAAGTAATCTTATCAAACCACCTGCAGTTTTGTTATTAGAACCTTCAGGAATTCATCGAAGTTACTGAGAAAAACAGGGCTAAAAATAAGAAAAAGAGCCTGAGAAACAAGAATAACAAGATAGAGGAGGCCATGAAGGCTTTAAACTGTCACCAGTCAAATTGGTGTCACCAGCCTAAGGGATGCATGCCTGCCTGGTAGACAAGGTGAGCCGGCCAATGAAATGATGCGTGAACGCGTGAAAGAACAACTTAGAATCTATGACTGTAGTTTAATGTAAACAATACATTTAGTTCTGCTCAATCATATAAGTTGTACAGATGCTCGTTTCTCCTGCAGGTTCCCACCAAGATTTAAGGCGCATTCAGAGATTGACACTTGTTTTGTTGTTTTTTATATTTGTTTTGCTGATGGACAGGGTCAGGAAAGACACAGACACAAATTCAGGAATGAGTGTAATTTAATGTAATATGAAACTGCAAAGAATTACAAAAGGATAAGATAGGATAAGCATCAGCTGGGGGAAGCCACTGTCACAGCAAAGGACTGGAGAACCACTCTTGGTAATTGGGAAATCCTGCGCGTGTTTCCACCCACAGGAAATGAGACTTCTGACTTAGCTGTGAGAGGGTCCAGTTTTTATTCTGTTGAATAAACAAGCTACCATAACTTCTAGTGCAGGATCATCTGATTTTATTCTCCTATTGGCATGTTCCCAAGGTGGAAGAGATGGTCCGAAGGTCCCTCATCTGCGTCACGACCGTAACCAAGAACAACAACTGGGATCCCAAGTACAGCCACTAAAATTCTAAAACCCCAACACAGGAGTTCTGGCATGGTTGAGGTTGGATGTCTGCCAAGTGCTGCCGGAGGTGTGTTCCCTGGACCAAAGAACTTGTTCTCTTGGAAACCCATGCACGAACAATGGGCAGGTCACAGTGGACTGGCTGTGCTTGCTGTAGTGCTTGTCTGTCCTGTTNCTTTTTCTTGATTTTTGATTTTTGTACTATCCCCTGAATAAGTCTTAAAATGGAATTACACAGTTGTAATTTCTCAACTGCAGAATTTCTGGGTTCCTGTAGTAATGTATCTGTATAACAGGCCATTCTGATCCACCAGCCGAACTGTTTGAAAGTAATCTTATCAAACCACCTGCAGTTTTGTTATTAGAACCTTCAGGAATTCATCGAAGTTACTGAGAAAAACAGGGCTAAAAATAAGAAAAAGAGCCTGAGAAACAAGAATAACAAGATAGAGGAGGCCATGAAGGCTTTAAACTGTCACCAGTCAAATTGGTGTCACCAGCCTAAGGGATGCATGCCTGCCTGGTAGACAAGGTGAGCCGGCCAATGAAATGATGCGTGAACGCGTGAAAGAACAACTTAGAATCTATGACTGTAGTTTAATGTAAACAATACATTTAGTTCTGCTCAATCATATAAGTTGTACAGATGCTCGTTTCTCCTGCAGGTTCCCACCAAGATTTAAGGCGCATTCAGAGATTGACACTTGTTTTGTTGTTTTTTATATTTGTTTTGCTGATGGACAGGGTCAGGAAAGACACAGACACAAATTCAGGAATGAGTGTAATTTAATGTAATATGAAACTGCAAAGAATTACAAAAGGATAAGATAGGATAAGCATCAGCTGGGGGAAGCCACTGTCACAGCAAAGGACTGGAGAACCACTCTTGGTAATTGGGAAATCCTGCGCGTGTTTCCACCCACAGGAAATGAGACTTCTGACTTAGCTGTGAGAGGGTCCAGTTTTTATTCTGTTGAATAAACAAGCTACCATAACTTCTAGTGCAGGATCATCTGATTTTATTCTCCTATTGGCATGTTCCCAAGGTGGAAGAGATGGTCCGAAGGTCCCTCATCTGCGTCACGACCGTAACCAAGAACAACAACTGGGATCCCAAGTACAGCCACTAAAATTCTAAAACCCCAACACAGGAGTTCTGGCATGGTTGAGGTTGGATGTCTGCCAAGTGCTGCCGGAGGTGTGTTCCCTGGACCAAAGAACTTGTTCTCTTGGAAACCCATGCACGAACAATGGGCAGGTCACAGTGGACTNGCTCAAGGAGGAACCAAGGGAGTTGTCTTTGATCCTACAGACCCAACCAAGGCTGGATTTAGCCTTGCCTGGATTCTAAAACCATGTTTTGCCAGTGAGCAAAAGAATACATTTGGTTGGAAGGTTCATCTAGAGGTCAACTTTGGCCCAAGGTTGTTCAGGCTTTAGTACTTCAACATTTAGCTGTTATCATCATCATGAAGTATGATAAGTAGAAATCTGCAGCTGTAGTCCTGCATCAAACATCCTTATTGAAATCAAATTTTAGGGGTTTTTTTGACATAAAATTGGAAACCTGTGAGCATAGCAGGATGTTCTTTCTGTATAAGTTGAGGTGAAACAGCTTGAACTTCACCCTACTTGCAAAAATCACCAGTGATGGAGGTGGTTGTGTTGGTTTTGGTGTTGAAGAATGCTGAGGTCAGCCTGACTGAAACACTCAAACAATATGAGGATGTGAAAAAACTGGTGTTTCCTGATGAGAACTGGCACGGATGTGGGAGACAGATGTTTCCTGATAAAAGGACCAATGAGTGGTAGTGCTAATCTTGTGTTTTAAATTATGTTCTGCTGAGCTAGCCTAGCAGTGTAGGATTGACAGTCAATCACGTTATCCTATAAAAGCCCAAGCTCTCTTTTTTTATAGTAGGGATTTCTAGCAC
>VZUA01012192.1:4431-14599 GCA_013401035.1 Horornis vulcanius | reverse complement strand
CAATTTCTTAATAACGGCTGATTAGGTCTATTACAAAATGAATGATTTATTGAATAGACCAAGGAAAGCAGAAGTAAGACTTAAACCAGATTTCTTACCACATAGGATAAACAAAGAGACACTACTAGTAGATAGACAATACAGCGTGATTGACGTTCCTATATTAGGGCTAGCAAAGAAATAATACAGATTAGGATTCAATTTATCTTGCCATCCAATTGCTGATGGGGCATACATCAAATCTTTCCTCTCAGTTTCCTGAAAAGTATCTACAAAGATTCCTCCAAGCTTTGTAGGAGAAGCTTCTCTACATGTTTCCAGGGAGTGTGCAAGAGGTTTCTATCTCTATAATAATTCATGTGGCTTTTATAGTTGTAAAGAGCAGTGTCTTTTGGTCCATGATATTTAGGTTTTTTATCTCTTCCCACATCTGCTCTCCAGACCAAGATGTTGATTCTTTGTTGGGTGTCTCAGCCCTTCTGGCACCAGAGATAACCCCCCTGCCTGGCCTTTGACCTTGCCTGGGTTATCTCTTCCATATGCACCAGGCATCTGTGGTAGAGAGGGATGTCCTGCCGCACACACGGAGCCGGGCTGCTCTGCTTCTCTGGGCGCAGCGTTCTGGCTGCAGACAGGTGTTGCAAAATTGACTCTGAAATAGTTTTTGATTTGGAAATGCAGCTTCTCGAGTTGCTGCTGTTGTCAACAGAGCCAAAAGGCATGCCATAGGCCAGAGAAAGCTCCACCTGAGCGCCTCAGCTTTGAAAAACTTTGAGAATGAAGTGTATTCACTTCATCCCTAAAGAAAAAAAAAACCCACTAACAAACTGAGAAATATTGTTTATTCAGTATTGGATAACGATGAAAAAAATGACATTAAGAGTCCTGGTGTTTGGAGGAGACAATGCTGAAAACAGAAGGGAAGGCTGGGAAGGAGAGCCTGATGCAACATGAAGGCTGTAGGAGTAAAACGTAACCATCCTATGAACATTTTACTGAAGTCCAAAAAAGATTCATGTACTGGCTTTCCTAGATCAACTAAGTGGGTTACCCTGCTGTAGAAGGAAATCAGATGTGACAGGCTTGCTTTCCCTTCATGCTGGTTTTGACTGATGACTGTTGTCCTCCAAGTGTTTCTCAATACTTTCCAGAAAAGTCATGTTTTCCATGATTTTACCAGACACTGAAGTGACACTGATAGGCCTCTGCTTTCCAGGGTCCTCCTTCTTGCCCTTGAAAACTGGGACAACGTTTGCCAGCTTTCAGTCAGCTGGGACTTCTTCGGATTCCCAAGATCACTCAAAAACCATCAAGAGAGACTTTGTGATGACATCAGCAGCTCTTTAAAGATTATTGGGCGGATCTCCATCAGGATTTGTCAGAAGTCGATAGGTAAAAGGGGGAAATACACTGTTGGAAATGGTGGAATGGGAATCTGCAAAGAGAAGTGACTACTAGTCTTTATATGTTTAGGTTTAGTGTAAATATTCTGTGATTGATTGGTAGTCTGAGATTAAGGTAATTTCCAACAAATTATCTTCTATGTAACTGCTAAGAATTTTGGAGCAAGAAAATTCCTGTGCTGGTGCTGTTGTGACATTTAAAATACAGTTATAAAGAGAGGAAAATGAGAATTAAGGATGTTTATGTACTCTCTTCTTTGGGTACCTTTAGTTTATTCAGGCTGTTTTTCTATAACACCGTAAGTCAGATGTGCTGAATTAGATTTAAATACTTTAGGTTAAATGAGACATGCTGCTACAAGTCCAGAAGCAGAAACAGGAGAGCAAAGTTTTGCTGGCCCGCAGCTGAACTTTTGTCCTTTCAATTCTTAGAATCTTCTGTTTGCTGAACTACGTTCTGCAGAGGTATGAAATTGCTGTGATCACAGTGCCTGGCATTGAAATGTTTATGTTTATGGAGTTTTGACTCTATTAAAGAGCACTTTCAGCAATGAATAAGAATATTTTAGAGCTGTTGTGAGTGCCTCAGTTACACTTGTTGCAGAGGATATTTAGACCACTTAGGGAACCACTGGCACAGGTAGCTGGAAAAGTGGTTTTATTGAAGTAAAATGATGTAAAAGTGAGGCTTAAGAAAGTGCCCTGGAAAGGTTTAATCTTACTGTACAGGTACAATAACAGTAATAATTCAAAAGTATTAGTACATTATCTTAATGCCCTATGATACAAAGTTATGCATTATACCAATCACCAAAGATCTGCAGTTGATAAAGGGTCTTTCAGCCTCAGGGAGAAACTTGGAGGTTATCCAACTCAAGGAGAGGTTACAACTGTGCAGCTGGGAGAGACCAAAAAAAGTCTCACCTGGGCTTTTATATTTGTGGAATAAAGTGGTTGGCTCGTAGTCAAATTAAATGCCATGGAAAAGGTAGGCATAAAATTCCTTGCACCCATAACTTCATTTGTTCCTTATGAATTAGTCCTGGAAGAACTACCTGCTTTAATGTCGTATTCACTTGAGTGGTGTTCCCAGCTCTTATGCATCAAAGCTCTTTGTGTCACCCTGTTCCTATGTGGGTTTTCAAAGAATACATTGGAACAAGAAAAGTCCGTGACCTGGTCATGGCCTAGGCCTTAATTCCTTGAGAGCCTGAGCCAAACTGTCAATAATTTGGTAAAGGAGTTGAGATCATCCCTATGACTACAGTCAATCCACTCTATTGACTCAAAGAGTGGTAGTACAGTTAACTCTTGCCTCTGTCATCAATGTGTGTTGTATTGCACATAAGTGGTAAGGATACAGTTATTTGATGAGTTGCTTAGCTTAATAATTATAATTAATGCTTATTATATACCATTGCACAAAGGAATACTGATATTGTTGAATACTTTTAAGAGAAGGGTTGGAAGTGTTTTTGGCTTATATTCCAGTCCCAGGTGCAATGTGTACAGAGCAAGGAATAGAGAGAGTAGCCCAGCTGACTAAAACCTGGGCCTTTTGTGACAAAAGTTTAGAACCTAGGAGGCTCAGTATTTGCATTTGGGAGAGGGGATAGATTGGGTAAAGAAAACAGACTGAAAGACAGTTTCAGAAATACCTTTCATACTGGCATGCAAGAAGATTCCTTTAAAAATTACCCCAACACTTGATATTCTGGGCAGGACCCTATTTTTTACCAGGGAGAAAAGAAGTTTCTGGTGCTCTTTGAGGGCTGAAATTTGGAATCATATCTTGTTTAAGATTCCCATCTATATGTGCCAGGAAAGTCAGCAAGATGCTAGTGATGAGAGACATCAGGAATGGGCAAAATTTCAGCTAATATTGCTTGAGCTACCTTAGTATCAATGGCAGGACTATAGCCATAGCCTGGAAGTAAATGAGTAAATTCTAAGTACAAGCAAAGTGAGCTTGGTAGGCCTAGTGATTGGGACACTGGAGGAATGCCTTTATTGTGCAAACTGACTGCATAGATAAGAGGAGAGGTAAATGGCATTGATTGTTTTGGCAGTTTTTTCGACTTCAGTATGAGGCAGAGAGGGGGCAAAATTTCTGCCTAGGTAGCTGTCACAGCAGAATGGAAGCTTCACGCAAGGTTTATCACTTGTACCTGCCTGTTAAGTCACAGGGTGCAGAAAGGATCCTGTTACTTTCTACACTCCTCCTCAGAGAGGACTCTGGGTGCAGAGGGATCCAGTTCTAGCTCCAGATTTAGTCAAAGGTTCATGTTTAAAGAATTCCACATGTGTAGTTGAATCTTTATACAACTTCATCCCACAGGATAAAGGAAGGCAAAGCAATATGAAAGAATTATTTATTTTTATGCTGTTAATACTGATGATAATATTGGCCATAATAGACTAAAGGACCTTAATCAGAATTAGGTATTACACAGTATAGATAGTTAACTATAATTACAGTGACAGTTTTAAAGCTGGCAAAATAATCAAGTAGAGATTGATGTTGTTCAGTCATACCAAGTTCTCTGGGCATATCTCTTTAACTCGGCCTCAGGAAATAACCTTGGAAGTCTCCAAACTTAAAGGAAGGGAATCTCCATGCACACTTTTAGAAGGGGGTATGTTAAGAGTGTTGAAAGCATAAAACAGTGAAGAAAATAGCAAAACTCAATATGAGATGGGGCCCACACATCAGAGCATCAGTAATCAGAGCAGACTTGGAAACCTGATGGAGGTTTTTGTTGCCATGGCATCAGGTGGGAATGTAAAGTGGGAAAGCAGCAGTGCAGTCTCAATACCAGGAAATGTTTTGTACAACTACTACCAGGTATACCTGCTGCCAAGAAATACTGCATACGGCACAACCACTTAGAACGGAAAATTTGACCATTCACAGCACTTTGCACAATAATGGCTAATAAGGTATAAAAGGACCCTGATTTTGTGTTTAGCTGAGGGATGAGAATTTGATATGAAAATTGTAGGGACACATTTTCCTCACCCTCTGAGAAGGGGCACCTTTTGGTCAGACTTGTGTCCTTGGCAATGCTGAGTGTTTTGACATGAGAAAGTGAGCTTGTGATTGCCATGGTATTGTTAGGGCTAATATTTAGCTGCTCTGCAGTTTATGCAGATACTGCTGGCACTCCAAAAGGGCCATGTATGTTGCATTTAATAAACCATATGTTGGGGGTTGGATTTGCATCCTTTTACCTGGTGGAATTTTTTCCCATTGAGTTGCTAGGGAACTAATTGCTGGGTGCTTATGGGTGCTTGGACCAAGGCTGGAAAGGACGGGGTGGGGGGCAGTTGTTGTCTCTTGCTCCTGGCTTCGGAGAGGGCAAGTCTGGTTGCTGCTGCTGCTGCTGCTGCTGCTGTTGTTGCTGCTGCTGCGGTTGCTGCTGCTGCTGAGGAAGGATTCTCGTTATCTCCACGGGCTCCGCTCCTGAGAAAGGCTACCATCATCGGCTCCTGAGCTCCAGAGCAGTTGAGTCCATCTTCTCCTGCCCTGTTGGGCCGACCCTGTCCTGCCGCCGCCGTTCCCTCGGCGCTGTTTTGCAGCTCTGTGTCTCCTCCCCTGCTGGGACACCCCGGCCGCTCCAGACACCACCGCAGAGCTGCTCCCATCCACCGGCCCGGGATTGTTCCACCGTTCCAGCCTGCTGCTCCCGAGCGAGATCAGACTGCCCCGAGCTTTGTGAGAACAAAGCCCCTCGAGGTCTTGCCTGGTTCTGTTTAGTATTATTACTGTAATTGTTGTTGTTTGTTTGCACTGTTATAAATACCAGTAAAGAACTGTTATCCCTATCCCCATAACTCTGCCTGAAAGCCCTATTAATTTTCCTAAATTATAATAATTTGGAGGGAGGGGATTCGAATTCTGTATTTCCTAAGGAGGTCCTAACCCCTCCTTAGCAGACACCTGTCTTTCAAACCAAGACACCATAGTATTTGTGAACCTACTTTGTGGGTGGTTCTTTCAAATGCAACTGGATTTACAGTTAATAGACTATTGGAGCACCCCATGCCAGGCCAGGCCTTTAGTTATGTATTTGTAACAAGTCCCTGCTGTTAAAAATTGGGACTGGATTTTTATAGCGATTGACTGTCAGTCAGATGTTTCTGGGCCAACCGTTTGAGCTCAGTAGCCTTTAGCTCGCTATGTCAGGTAAATTATCAGTACTGTCACTTCTTGGTTGCTTTATCAGGAACTTGGTTACATCCTCACCTGTGCCAGTTTCTGCCAAGAAACATTGTTCCTCACATTCTCAGAATGTTCAGCTTTGGAATAATTGAATCAGGCTAGTCTCAGCATTGTTCTATACCAAGTGCATCATGATCCCCCTTCTCCATCCATCACTGATAACTTTTACAATCAGGGTATTGTTCAAGCTGCTTTACTCCCATGGAGGCAGAATGTCCTGCTCCAGTAGCCCTGGTCGGATGCCAGGACCCACTGGACTTGTGAGCTGACTGGCTGGGCTTTTAGAAGGAGAAGTGGGTGCAAGCGAATACTCACTGGTTTTTCAGTTTTCTGAGAAGAGACATGATGAATTTTGGGGCTTGCAGGATCACAGGCTATTAACAGCATACGTCACTGGAGGTAGGGGAGGTGCTTCTTACAGTCCCCAAAGTAGGGGGAGTTTGATTCAGAAGTACCAGGAGATTGTACCTTCCCTGGAGCATCGTGGAAGGTCTGGTCTATGAGCGGTTCTGTCTGTGGAAGTAAAAATACTAATGCCTCATAGGCCTTTATAGGCCTTTCTAGTTAGAAATATCTGCAGCATTGCCTAATGGCCTCACAGAGTAAGAATGACCAAATTATTGGAGGGAAATACTTGTAAAAGGATGTGCTGTCTGGAGCTTATCTGAAGTAATCTGTGTGTTACCATTCTTTCTGGTAGCTTGCTTCATCTTACTTATCTGACATGTACCTGTAGTCTTGTGAAAAACAAGGCATGTAACTTAGAGGTATATAAATATAACACTCTGTCACTGCCCCAGCTGGGAAAGGTTCAACTCAGCAGAGGCTGTTACTTGGCTGCTCTTCGTGGTGCATAGCTCTGCAGCTACACGCAGTGAAAAACTGCTGCTGTGCAGACCTGATGAGAATTGTGTAGGAGTTACTCCACAGTGGAGGTTAAAACCTCTCAAAAACAGATCCTCAGGCTGGCTGGCTGTTAGGGAAGTTGCACTTGACTGACCTTGGGAGGGGCTGAAGGGGTACCTGGGACCTGTGGGCTACTGCAGAATGTGAGAGAAGTGGTCCCCTCCATTGTGATCTACTGAAGGCAGAATTTTGACTGCCCATGAGGACACACAGATGATGATGCCATTGATGGTGGCATCTACTTCCAAATGGGAAGTCTCTGTAAGGTGCGCCCTCCATGGCACCTGAGAACGATCATCAGGTTCTGTGTGGGGTGCTAACTGTATCTCTGATAAGTCTGGGCAACCAAGGGCTGGGGGGTTTCCAGTTGATGAAGTGATGGGAGAGGCACTTGGGCCCTTGCTCACGCCCTGATGGGAAAAGGTTCAGCATGGAAGCTTGTTGGCCAAAGCCGGTAAAACAACTGTTGGAGCTCTGTGGGACTGCCTGGTTGGAATACCTGGAGCTAAACAGGCTCTCAAGATTCCTTGGTCAGGACCCTGTAGCACAGGCTTAGGGGGGTTTTTAACTACCTTGACACAAGGGGTTTGGTGGTAACTGTGGCTGCATCCTGACAGAGGAGACAGGATGACAGAACAAGCCTAGCAGAAAATAGCTGGGACCATGTGGCGCTGGGCACTGTGCCTGCTGATGTTAGTTGGCTCTGAGTGGTCCAGGACTCTTAACTAGTGAGTTCTTCTGGGCCTCAGATGGAAGACAAACTCATAGGACTTTACCTGGGACACAGGGGCTACATCTAAAGAATGATTGATAACCAGCCTACTTGTGTTTAATCCCAAATTTGTGGGACTGCTCCAAGTTTGAGCGGGCCAACCAAAGAACAAGAGAGGCTGCTGCTTGTTGTAAAGAAGCTTATTACATGGCTAGATTGAACCATGGTATTCTGTTAAGCTTAAAGAAATGGATGCTTAGGAAACAAACTATGGGCTTAGAAGCTAGGAGTTAGGAATCTAGTAGAAGAATTAGAAGTTGACCAAGATTAATGGTTTACATATGATAACATTCAGAGCCAGCCAAAATGGGGCCAGTGCACATATGGAAACATTTAAGCAAAATCGATATGCATTGGATAACACTCAGAGCCAGCCAAGAGAGATCCATACATCATAAATTTTGACACTGAAACTAATAAAGACCAGAGTGAAGAGATCAGCAGGTCAAGTAGTCATAGCAATGGGATGAAGGTGAAAAGTTTTGTAAGCAAGGGAGATATTCCTTATTTCCTCCCGTGACCTTCCAACTCATTTTAACGACCACTGACCCAAAAAAGGAGGAGGACTACGCAGCCGCAATGAGTATGCAACTAATTTTAATACCAAGCAGGGAATGGGTGGAGACAGGTGATGAATATGTATAGGCATTTTGGAATATGCATGACTTTTGTGCAGAAACAGAGGGCTGAAGCTGCAGAGGGTTGCTCACACCTTTGGGAGCGATCCCACGTGAGCGCAGTGCTGAAATAAACATCCCCTTTTAACTACATCAGTTGAAAGGTATTTTGTCCTTACTATCCATGTTTCGATATCAGTCTCAGGAAGGTAGAGTGTTACAGTCTGTGCCATCATGCAAAAGGCTTTCTAGCATAGAATCCCCATGTCCCAAGCAGCAGCAGCAACAGCACTCCCAATACAATGCATTATATTCATCAATCATCCAATCAGCTACAAACACAATGCTGTTACTGTCTTTTTGCACCTATCCTGGCCTAAAGTAGCTGTGTGACCATGCTTGTCATTTCTTACACAAGGCCTGCACGTATAGCCTGTCTGTTCTGTTAGCAATGCTGTTATGTCTGTCTTGAGCTAGGACTTAGTTAACTTTGTGAAAGGTAATGCTACTGAACTTCAAACTGGACTTTAGGCCTTTTCTATTAACTAATAGAGTCTCTTCTTTGCTTAAGGCACTGAAGGTGTATTTTTACTCTACCTAAAACTACAACTTACTTTCCCACTTCATGTCTGTGTGACTTTACATATCTCAGTTTCTCCAAGGGTTTCAAACCAACCTCTGCATTCCTTTCTGTCTCTAAGCCTGCATGCACAGAGTCCTGGGAGATTTCTCTCAGGTTTCCAACACTCCAGGAAATAGGGAACCATGGTCATCTCAAGGCCTTTATCTTTGAGCATGTTAGTGATACCAGAAATATAGTTGTGTTTTCCAATGTAGTTTGTTGTTTGATTCCAGACCCTACAGGAGGGGCCAGGCTTCTGATTCTGAAATTCAGCAGGTATCTGCCTGTCATATGACATTTGCAATTCAGGTTAAATAGCCGACAGTAACGGTGAAAGTGCTCACCTGGTATGGCTAGGGTTTTTGCCTGTGCAAAAGCACTCAGAGACAGTTACAATGACATTGTAACTCCATTGACACCATACTCAGTTTAATAGTTGGTCTGATTCGTAAGCCCAGTTGGGCTTCAAGGAGGTAGGAATTTGACATATGATTTTCTGAAATCAAATTGGACCAAGTATTTCTCTCCTGGTTATCTTGATGAATTTTTGTTTCAGAAACTCACTTTCAGGCAGCTTCCTAAAAGCTTTTCCTGGGCAGATAGTGCTATCCCAGGGGCCCTGTGGCCCTCTTGATTTCTCCACAGTCACCTCAAGCCTTCTAACACAGTAGCAAGAGTTGCAGAGTTGTGTCTATTCCAACCTGGAATTATATTCCTGCTGGGCTTCAGACACTTGTTAGTAGGGAAATAACTTGGACTTCAGCTGCATTTAGATAGTGCTCAGCATTTCTAAGACCATGGGCTAACACAAATAGGCAGGGTAACCTTCCCTTCATGCTTTTATCTTTCTGACTTTTTTGATTCAAAGAAGGGAACAAGTAGTTCCCTCTGTGAGAGCATCTGGCACGCAGAGGCAGGGCAAGACCCGAAACCAATCAGTTCAGGCACCTGCTACTGATTTATTAAATATGGATATCGATCTAGTATTGATACTCAACTTTGATGGACATAAGACGAACAGTTTAGAGTTAGAAAGTGTATGTTTAATTTGATGCCAGGTGCTTAAGAACTCTGGGCTCTGTGTTGCATTTTGATGTTTTGGGAGCTGAAAGTCAAACAGGAATNACATCCCTGCAAAGTTACAAGCAATTCCAGAGTCTATTTATTTACAAAAGTCTTAAATATTCAAAATACTAATACATATTCATAACACACCTCCTATTCCCTGCTTCATATGGTAATTAGCTTAAAAGGCTATTAAGCGTGNTTAGCTTAAAAGGCTATTAAGTGTGCATAGTTTGTTCCCTGAATTGGTTCAGTGGTCCTTTTTATGGGGAGGGGTCATAAAAAGATGAAGTAGGGCTTCATATTTCAGCCTCTGAACTTTCAGCCTCTTCAATAGATGACAATACAAATGAGCTCTGGGAGAACTCCAGTTTCCTCCCTCTGTGACTTTTGAATGGGTTTCCAGATGGAAAGGTTTGCAATTGTCTGTGTTCCTTTAGATCTATTTATTAATTTGTTTCGCATAAACACAGCTAACAAACATAAAAATGACAAGCAATTAGTTATTTAAATCTGGGATAATTATCTTAGATCCAGCTTCTTTTAACTAATCATTAACTC
>VZUA01012188.1:51213-62514 GCA_013401035.1 Horornis vulcanius | reverse complement strand
AACCTGGCCTGGAAAATTCCAGGGACTCCACAACTTCTCCAGGTTCCTATGTGTCTCCCTCAAAAAGCAGAGCTGGTGGTGGGGGAAATTCCTGGAAGTTGTGTCGCCATTGAGTCTGATCCCAGAGCTCCTTTTTCCTTTCTCCACCTTGAATGCAGTGTCAGGACACAGGGAATGGCTTCCCACTGCCAGAAGGCAGGGTTAGATGGGATATTGGAAAGGAATTCCTCCTTGGGAGGCTGGTGAGGCCCAGGAATGGAATTTCCAGAGAAGCTGCCTTGTCCCTGAAAGTGTCCAAGGCCAGGTTGGACGGGGCTTGGAGCACCCTGGGATAGTGGAAGGTGTCCCTGCCCATGGCAGGGGTTGGAGTTCCATGATCTTGAGGATCCTTTCCAACCCAAACCATTCCATAATCCTATAATTTGGAGTCTGGGCGTTCCAGTCTGGCTCTGGTACCACCTTGCTCCCTGCAGTGCCAAGAACTTCCCAGGTGCCATTTCCTGAAGGTGTTATTCCAATACACACCCACACCTGCAAATCTCCATTCCCTTGTTCCCGTTTTTTTTTTTTTTTTCTTGGACCTTTCCCAAAGCTCCCCAACAAATGGGAAACTCCCAGTCAGAATCTGCAGCTGTCCCTGAGCTCAGGCTGGTGGTGAAACAAGTGGGATGGGGTGGGGTTTATTTTCCCTCCCCCTTTTCCTGCTGGGAATGCCACAGGGCTGGATAATTCCAGGTGTCTGATTAGCCACACTTAATTAAGAGCTGGGGAGCTTGGAACGAGCCTGATGGACTCAGCTGAAGGAAGCCTGGAGGGAAAGCTCAGCTCATTCCCTGTGGGAATGTCAGCTCCAGGTTACTCCAGTCCTTTGGGATTGCTGTGTCCTCATCTTCCCAATTCCATGGTTTTCTTGGAATAACCAGTTGGGAAAAGTGTCGTGAGAGCTTGGGGAAGTAGCAGAGTTGTTGCTGACAGCAGAGCAGGACATTCCTGTGCCCCGTGGAAAGCATGGTTTGGGATTTGGGATAAACCAGGGCTGCTGCCTGTGCAAAATCAGGGATTTTTGGCTCCTTAAATTCCATCACTCTTTCCCCCCGCTCAGCTGATTTAAAGAGGAGCAAATGCCCCCCTCCTCATTCTTGGATACTCCTCCTGCTCTATCCTGTGTTGGAATATTCCCTTTCCATCCCTTTCCTGGGATGGATACTTCACCCTGGCAGCTCCCTGAGGCAGGAGCAGCCTTTTCCTTGTGTTTCTGCACCTCATTGACTCCATCTGTTCCCACTCTCCAGCTTCAAACCTATTCCTTTTGGCTTTTCCCTGTTTCCCCCCTCTCACTTTGCCTTTTAATCATAGCTGTGTTGTTGGACTCAGCATTTTCCCAGTGCTGAAATGCAGGAAGAGATTTGGGAAAGGGAGTTGGGTTGGTGAAAAGGCCCCTGCTGAGGCTTTGAGCAAGACCACATCCCAAAGGGATTGTTTTGGGATGATTTTTAGGGATAACTGGACTCAGCCCAGCCACCAGCAGCTTCCCTGGAAAGCTTAATTCCGTGTGTGTCGCTCCAGCAAAACCAGAAGGGATCTTTTCCCTGTATTCCTTGGTTTGGGATAGATTATTTCTTGTATTCCTTGGTTTGGGGTTTAATTACACCAATTTCCCAGTTGGAAAGGAAAATTTGGAGGGATAAAATTTGGAGCGTGTACTGCAAAGTTTAAAACTCCCGGATGCATTTCTCCCTTTCATTTTCAATTCTTTACAAAAGCATATTCAGGCACAGGTGTGGAAATCTATGGGAAGAAATTGATTTTTCCTTCCATCTTTTTCCTGTTGGGATACGGAAAAGCGGGATCTGACACCAGGACCTGCCGTGGCACCCTCTAGGGGGCACGATGCCGCCGCTGTTTTTCTGGAGAAAGGTTTTTTTTTTCAATAGGGAAAAACGAACTGAGAGTTACAAGAAGCAGCAAAATATCCGTGTGTTCAGCAGGAATTGTAGCCGGGCTGGAGCTGCTTGGAATTTCCCCCGGCAGTGGTGCCCTGCCTTCATTTTTGTGGGACTTTCAGGGTAAATTTGGGTTTAATCCCTAATTCTGCCCATCATTCCCAAATAAAGTGAGGCATAGCCTGGCTCCTCTTTAGTTAAACCCTCTGGGGTCTCCGTGCATCCCGGATAAATTTGGGATGTCCTGGATAAACCTGTGAGGTGCAAGAATTGAATTTAAATGCCGTGTGGGTTTTTTTAACTCCTTCATTCCTGTTATTCCTGAACTATCAGGAGTGAGAGCAGAATAAGACGCTGAGAAAATCATGCTCTGTAAAACACCCCTTTGGGAATAAATCCTGTTTTCCAGTGCTCCTGTAATTACCTTTTCCCACTCTGTGTGGGATTCCTGCCTTAGGGACAGAGCTGGGGTTGCTTTTGTGCTGCCTCTGGGATGTTTTCTCACACGGAGCCAATTCCTGTCCTGTTAATTGATTCCCAAGACCGGTGAGTTGACCGGGAATTTTTTATTGGATCAGATTATTTTATTTCCCTGCCTTCCCAAAACTTTTGCCCTGTCCTTAACCACAATTCATTAATTAATTGCTGGTTTAATTGCTCCACAAGGAGAGGGAATGGGGTGGCATCACCTCTGGACCCTCTGGAGCAGAAAAACAGTGGGAAAGGCTCCGTTGGGAAATCAAATCCATCTTTTTCAATCGGTCCCTGCCGACCTGGATTGTCTTGGATTTTATGGCAAAGAGCTTTGTGCCAGAGTGACCAAATTAAGAAGTGAGAGGATTCCTGTAAAAGATAAAAATGGGATGTGCATCCCTGGCTTTTCAGGGACAAAAATTTGGGATTTAAAAAATCCCAAACCACCTTCAATTACGATTTGAGTAAATGGGAACATTCCCCTTTTATGACATGAAATTCCTTCTGCAAAATAAAAATGCAACCTCCAAACCCTCATTTTTCCATGAAATATCTTCTGTCTGGGAATTTTTTTTTCCCTCTTTTATACATATCCGGGAGAGTTTTGTTTCAGAGAGGGGAATGTTGAGGCACAAGCTCCCTGCTGGAACTCTGCTCCAGCCCGATCCTGCTGCATCTGCTTCCCTCTGCCTCATCCTTCTCCAGTTTTCCTGCTGGGTCAGGATTTTTCCAGCTCGTAATCATTCCAGCAGATGGTGGGATAAAGGGATGCTGACCAGGAAATTACCTGGGAGCCGGGAGCAGCGGCACCTTTATGTCACAGAATGCCAAAAATCCGTTTTCAGCACGGCTTGGCTTGTTCAGAGAGGGCACGGATTTATGGAAAAGAGTGGGAAAAGCTCTCCAGCTCTTTTCTGGGAATCATGATAAGGGGGTTTTTTTTGGGTATTTTTTTTGGGGTGGGGAAAGGCTGAATTGGTGATTTAAACCTGCTCTCGTGGTGATTTAGGGTGGGGTTTGGTGATGTCCTGCAAGGTTTCCACAGGGAAAATCGGCTGCTCCTGCAATTTCCAGGAGTGGGAGAGTGGGATCTCCAGGAAATTCCTGGTGGAGCAGGGCAGAACCTTTGGGATTTTTTGTCCAGTCAGGAAAACTGGGCTGTCCCGTGGATTCAGGCATTTGGTGTTTGGTGTAGGAGGGTGGAATCTCCAGGAAATTCCCATAAAAGCAGGGCAGATCCTTTGGGATGTATTGTCCTGCCCAGGAAAACTGGGTTCTCCCATGTTTTAAGGCTCCTGGTGTTTGATTTAGGGGAATTTAATTTCTAGGAGATTCCTGGAAAAGCAGGCAGAGCCTTTGGGATGTGTCATCCAGCCAGGAAAACCGGGCTGTCCTTGGATTCAGGCATTTGATGTAGGAGAACAGGATCTGCAGGAGATTCCCAGAGGAGCAGGGCAGACCCTTTGGGATGTGTTGTCCTTCCCGGGGGCGCATTTCACCCAGGATTTTACCACCCAAAAAGAGGGAAGTGAAAAACCACATAACTCCATAGGATGAATCCCTTCCTCCCTCCTGCCCTGTGCCCCTTTTTAAGGAATATCGGTGGGGCAGGTGCTGCTTTGGGAACACAAAGCTCCCGCTCCCGTTTTCCCAGTGCCTTCCCCGGAGCTCAGGAAGCATCCTGTAAATCAGACACTCCCGGCTCACTCCATCCAGTAATGAAGTGGGAATGAACTCTGGAAAAGGGAAGGGGAGGGGGGAGGGATGAACTCCCCGGAGATTGATGGGATGTGCTGACGTCGGGGCCCAAACACGACCATCTCACTTTTCCAAGCAATCCATCTGGAGCTTCGGTGATCTGTCATCCCGGCGAGCTGGGAAATTCGTTAGGAGACTTGGAAAAGAGCTCCCACCTTTGCGGTTTTTCCGGCCGCTCGCTCCCTCCCTTCGGGAAAGAGTTGGGGAGGGGGGGGGATGCAAAGGAACCTTGGGAGCTTTTTCCCGGGATTCTGAGTGTGTTTGTTTGGTGGCACAAGGAGTTTAAAAGAGCTGAAACACTTGGATAAATCGAGGGATTCCTTGATATTTGGTTTATTAAAAATTGGTTTATTCTGTTTTCTTTTTTTAAAAGCAGAGCCAGAAAGGAGAACGGGAAGGAGATTTGGGCAGTCAAGGAAGTGTTAAATCAAGTTTGGAAGGAAAAAATGGTGATTTGGGGAAATTTTTTTGAGTTTTATCCTTGTTTTTGCTGTTGATCCTTCTGTCTGCTCTAGGAGGAGTCTGTCTTTCTGCTAGCTGGTTTTCTTGCTTTTGAATGAGGAAAAGTGGGATGTTGAGGGTTGTGTTAAAAAATTCCTCTGAGATATCCTAAGGGAAGACAAAAGTATTCCCCACTGTGCTCATTCCTGCCTGGATTTGCATCAGAATTAATTCCAAATTCCATGTAATGATCCAGATTAACCACTTTTTAAACGGAGGGAGAACGATTCCTGGAATCTGAGACCTGGGATGTGACAGGGGCTAAAACCCCTTTAAAACTGAGTTTGAGGTTTTCCTACAGGGATTTGCTGGAGAATTAATCCCAAATTTTGTGTAATGATCAAAGTTTTTAAGGATGAATCTGTGGAAGTGAGGTGCAGAATGTGACCTGGAATCTGACACCTGAGATATGACAGAGGATAAAGGTCCTTCTAAACCTTAGCTTGAGGTTTTCCTGCAGGGATTTGCAGCAGAATTAACCTCAAATTCCAAATAAGAATCCAAATTAACCACTTTTTAAGGATAAAATTTTGGGAAGTGGAGAGCAGAGCAGCCCTGGATCCTGAGACCTGTCCCTAGATCCTGGCACTTGGAATCTGGCCAGGGCTAAAGCTCTTTTAGACTTCAACTTGAGGTTTTTCTGCATGGATTTAGTGAAATTCCATGTAATGGTACAGATTAACCACTTTTTTAAGATGAATTTTGGGAATTGGAGGGCTGAGCTCTCCCTAGATCAGTGATGATCTGTGGGATTAGTGCTGGGACTGGTTTTATGGAAAGGGCCACACAGTCCTCGGTCCAGACTTCCTGCACGCAGTTGTTCCCAATCCAGAGGCACAGCTGGCATGCCATGGCCGTGTCCCAGTGTCCCAGGATGTATTTATAGCCCCACAATTTGGGAATTCACGGCTGGAGCGAAACCCAACTCCAGCCACTTTCCCACCCTGCACATGGACACAATTATCTTGGAGTCTCCAACCATTCCCAGCTCCCGGTGCTGGAAAAGTGCTGCTCTCTTTTTTACATCCCACTTTCATCCTCTCTCCTGAATTCCTGGAGAAGGGATCAAGTGTTAATTGAAGGGAGGGAAATCCTGGGAAGTGAGGGCAGCACTGTCTCTTTTGCTTTTCCAGCAAAGTATCCTGGATGCTGCCTCAGTTTCCCCACCTAATTCCCTCCTTCCTAATCCTCCTGCTTGGTTGTTCCCAGGAATCTGGAAAAAGAAAGGAATTTCTTCTTCCTTCCATGAAAAGCATGGCTGGAGCCCTCAGGGACAAATCCATATGGAGATGGGTGCAAATATCAGGTGGCAAAATGCAAAGTCCATGAGATAAAATCATGGAATCATTAAGGCTGGAAAATACCACGGAGCCCACCGAGTCTTAAGTGTTCCCTCAGCACAAGGCCACCACTGACCATGTCCCCAAGTGCCACATCCACATGGATTTTAAATTCTTTCAGGGATGGGGACTCCATCACTGCCCTGGGCAGCTGTGCCAGTGCCTGACCACCTTTTCCATGAAGAAATTTTCCCAGTATCCAACAAACCTCTCCTAGTGTTTCCTCTCATCCTGTCCCTTGTTCTCTGGGAGCAGATCCTGATCCCACCTGTCTCCACCCTCCTGTCAGGGAGTTGCAGTGAGAAGGTCCCTCCTGAGCCTTCTTTTCTCCAGGCTGAGCCCCACCCCCAGCTCCCATTTGCTTTCCAGAGGTTCTCCAGAGAAATTATCCTTGCAAATCCACCCTCATTCTCCCTTTTTCTTTCTGCAAATCCTGTAAATACCCTGAATCCCACAATGGTTTGGAATGGTTTTGGAAGGGACCTTAAAGACCACCTCATTCCAACCCTTTCCATGGACAGGGACAGCTTTCACTAGACCAGGTTTCTGGGATTCCCTTCTGTGGGAGCAGGGAATAGAACATTTATGGAATTAACATGCCCATGATGTATTTTGTGGTGCTGTCATTGCTTTGCATTCAATTTGGTGCAAATTCCTGATCCCTGTATCAATAATCACTTCCCACCTCGTTATAAATTTCCATCAGATAAATATTGATATTCCACTCCAACTTTATGGATAAACATCCTCCCAGGTTTTCCATATTGTCCCAGGTTTTATGGATAGGAAAAATCAAAGGTGGTTTATGATTTGAAACAGCCTTGTGTTGGTTTGGGTTATTTTATGTGTGTTAATCAAGGAGGAGGTTTGGGATTTATTCCAAGAGAGGTTTTGGTGACAAGTGAGGTATCGGATGGTGTTATCCATGAGGGAATCCAGAGGGATTCTGGGAAGTGGCAAGTTAACAGAGAAGTTCTGGAGTTGTGAACAGGACAAGGATATTTTTTGTCACCTGAGAGCCACTTTGGGAACTTCCCAGGAGCCTGTGGCACCGCTCGGTGTTTGTGTCACCCTCGTGCAGGAGCTCCTGGAGGGGCTGGAAAATCTCCAGCTGCAAATGAAGCTCTGATGGAAGGTGCTGCTCCTGGGGTGCCTCTTCCCGTGTTCCTCAGGGTGGGAAGCAGATCCTGCAGGCACTTCTCGTGTGATGTCTGTGCCCAGCAGGAAGGGAAAAAACTGGAGACAAAGGATGAGAGGAGGGAATGTGCCTTGTGCTGCTCCGCTGGCTCTCCCCAGCCTCGAATTGCTCGGAGACACGGCACTGGCTCCGTGGATTCCTGGGAGCCACCACCCTGAAGGAAGCACATTTCTTCCCCTAAGAGCCAAGGGATGTCTGGGGACTTTCCTGCCACTTCTGGGAGTCGCACAGGTACATCAAGAGGAGAAAATCAGCCCGGAGAAGCCTCTTCCTGAGGTTTGTGCTGAGCTTGGAGGAAGATTTTGCTTAGCTGGTTGGCTTTTGTTATCCTCGAGGATGTTTAGCCCCCTCTGGAAGGCTCATTCCTTGGGCTGGAGCTGGTGGAAGCAGGAGTTGGGCGGACATTGGGGACAGCATGTGTTGAGCTCCTGGAGAAAAACAGCTGGAATGTGTAATCCCAGAAAAAAGGATCTAAAGCTGTCCCAAAGGGACACAATGAAGGGTCTGGAGGGGAAAAACCTGGAGAAAAGGAAACTGAGGGAAGAATCATTGGGATCCAGAGCTTCCTCAGGAGTGGCAGCTCCAATCTCTCCTCTCTGTGACCACGGCCAGGACCTGAGGGAATGGCTAGAAATGTGTCAGGGAATGTTTATGTTGGATATCAGGAAAAGGTTTTTCCCCCAGCAGGTGGTAGGGTGCTGGGACAGGATCCCTAGGGAATGGTCACAGCCCCAAGGCTGCCAGAGCTGTTGGAAAGGGCTCTCTGGCACAGGGTGGGATTTTTGGGATGTCCTGTGCAGGGCCAGGAGTTAATCCTCGTGGTTCCCTTCCAACTCAGGATGTTTTGAGGGTGTTTTGGCTGGTGGACAAATCCCTTTGACCCTTAAGTCTATTCCCCATCAGGCACAACTATCCAAGGAATATTTTAACATGAGATTCAGTCGTTTCCTGCCTTGAACATCTTAAAACCCGTGGTAAAATCACCACCTGCTCAGCTATTTTCTCCTCAAGCCCATCTTTTCCATGAGCATCTGATTGGCAAGTTCTCAGCTTCCCCCCCCCACCCCCGTTAATTATTATAATTACTTTTAAAACCTGGCCCCTGATTAGGCACTAGGTGGACACAGTGGCTGGGTTTTATTGCAGAACCTGCTTCTGCTCAAGGAGTTATTTTTGCTGAAGCCTTCGCCGGAATTGCTGAGTCAAGACAACGCTTTGATGGGATAAACATCTTCCCTCTCCCTTCTGTTCAGACCCTGGAGCCCCATTTGCCTGAGTAAAGACGTTGGGTTTCTTGGAATGCAGCTCCTGTTTAAAGGAGCCCTGGAGCAAACACGGCGAGCTCTTGCTGTAATTTAAGAGTTTATCCCAAATCCATGAACGACGGACCCAAATCCTGGGGTTGAAAGTTGGCTCCTTGTCTTGACCATGTCTCTTCCAAGACCTGCAGGTGGTTTGAATTCCCACTGATCTTGGAGCTGGTCAGTGCTTTCCTCATGGAGATGCCGCCTCGGAGCCACTGGTGGTCACCTGCTCCTAACATGGCTTTTCCAGAAGGGTTTGGCCAAAAGGTCAGCGCTCGACTGCTCAACGGAGCCATTCCTGATGGATGCACGGAGAGGCTTCCAGGGGGAGCACGCAGGGTTTACACAGAAATAGTCGCTCATCTGACTGAATCGTTAATGCCCGTTGCCCGCGGAGACTAATTAAGGAGAGCTGCAGCTGTTTTGGGAAGCACTTTGTGGGGATTACACGGCGAGCGCGGGCTGGAGGAGCTCTCGGAGTGTGAAACATTAGGAAAGGCGTTTTGTGCCGCTGCGCTCCGAGGAGTTGAAGCGGGGGGTGGCTGTGGGGACAGAGTTTTCCAAACTGTTTTCTTGGAGACGGTTTGAGTTTGGCCAAACAATGGGATGTGAGTGGTGACAGCTCGGCTTTGGTGTGGACACGTCAGGAACCCTGGGAGAGAAAGGTTAATAGGGTGTCCCTGCTGCCTTTCCCTAAAATCCTGCTGCCCTTTCCATGTGGGCAGTGATGCAGCTTGGGGGGTTGGTCTGTCACATCAGTGGCTCCAAAGAGCTCATGGAAAAGGTCCCAGATTTGTTGTCCAGAGAAGGGAACAGAGCTGGGAAGGGTCTGGAGCACCAGGAGTGGCTGAGGGAGCTGGGGAGGCTCAGCCTGAAGGAAAGGAGGCTCAGGGGGGACCTTCTGGCTCTCTACAACATCCTGCTCCATGCCCCAAGTCCATCCTGGACTTCAACACTTCTGGGGATGGGGCAGCCACAACTTCTCTGGGAATTCCATCCCAGCCCCTCACCACCCTCCCAGGGAAGAATTTTTTCCCGATATCCCATCTGTCCCTGCCCCCTGGCAGTGGAAACTCTCTACCCCATCATGCTAAAATTGTGCGATACAAGATTTCCTTTATTCCTCCTTTTGAATTTTCTGGTGGCTTTGTTTGGTCATTTAATTTATGTATCTTCATTTACATAAGATCAAGTTTTCCTTGGGACATAAATTCTCCAAGACCATGGATCACTTTGGGTTATTGTAGAAGAAAATATACAGATGCTTTGTAAAATCTTGTACCTGGTTTTGTGGAACTCCTGAGCCACCCTGGAAATCTTTGATTCCTTGGTCATAAACCCTCCTCAAGGATTTGCTGTACTGGATTAAATCCTAAGGCCCCAAGAAACAGCCAGTGCATGGATCTTGTGGGAGCCAGGGGGAAAGCTTTGGGAGGCATTACTGCAGTTGAGATTCGGGCTGGGAGTCTGCCTGTTCACACTCGCCGTGGCATGTGCAGAATCCCCGGAGCTCCAGGGATTACAACTTTATGGTTCGCACGTGGGATTTGCTGTGAGCTCCTGGTTCTTTTTATAGAGAGTCTATTCTGGGGGGATTTTGGAGGGGGAATTTCTGACCTTTGGACAAGAAGCCATCAAGCTGTGAACCAGCAGGAAATCCAAACTGATTTAGCCCATGGTCGTTTTTAAAATCCAGCTGTTTCTTGTTTTAGGATGGTGTTTGTTGGGTGATTGTTGTTGCCAGGGGTTGGAGCTGTGCTGAGGCAGGGTCTTGGTGTCCTTGCCTTGTTGTCTTGATGGAATCTGGGAATGGTTTGGCTGTGAAGGGATCTTTCAAGGCCATCTCATTCCATCCCCTGCCATGGGCAGGGACATCTTCTGCTATCCCAGCATGCTCCGAGCCCCATCCCACCTGGCCATGGACACTACCAGGAATAAGGCAGCCACAGCTTCTCTGGAAAACCTATGCCAGGGCCTCCCTACCCTCACATAGAATTCCTTCCCAATGTCCCATCTATCCCTGCCCTCTGGCAGTGGAAAGCTATTCCCCCTTGTCCTGTCCCTCCATCCCTTGTCCCAAGTCCCTTCCACTTTAGGCAAGAAGGGGCTCTAAGGTCTCCCTGGATCCTGCTCTTCTCCAGGCTGGATGTTTCCAGCTCTCCCAGCCTGGCTCCAGAGCAGAGGGGCTCCAGCTCTCAGAGCATGGTGATGGAATCACCATCCCTGGAAGTGTTGAAAAAACATACGGATGTAGCACTTGGGGATGTAGTTTAGTGGTGAATGTGGCAATGCTGAGTTAACAGTTGGACTTGATGATCTTGGATGTATTTTCCAACCTTAACAATTCCATGATTCTGGGTTTATCTTTCCTCCATCATCCCTCCTGGGTCAGAGGACGTGAATCGGGCTCCCACGTGGCTTGTGAGCTGCGTGGAATTCTGCAGGACTCACACTCGGAGGATTTATTTGGAGGAGGAGGTGGATTGTAGCTGTTTCTTCCTCCAAAATTTGTATTTGGTTTAATAACAAGCAAGAGCACGTGCCTTTTTTCCTAAGACTACAGAAAAAACCCTGGAGCGCTGTCAATAAAAAGATTCTCTGGCAGTTTCGGAAAAGAAATGAAAATTTATCAAATATTTCCCCTCCTGTCTGGAGCAGCTTGTCAGATATGGAGGCTGGAAAAGGGAGATTTGTTGTTCTTTCCCTCTCCCACGTTGACACCCCAGGCGATCCTGAGGATGTGACAAAGGGAATGCTTTGCTCACCTATCACTCAGGCTTTGG
>VZUA01012188.1:17811-51183 GCA_013401035.1 Horornis vulcanius | reverse complement strand
TTTTTTTTTTTTTTTTTTTGTTGGAGTAGAATCCAGGTGCCCCCGGAGGTTTGGAATGACAGGAAAAGATTGAAGGAAGGTGGTTTGGGTTGAAAGAAGCCTCAAAGATCACTTCATTCCACCCTCTGCCATGGACAGGGACACCTTCCATGAGTCCAGGTTGCTCCAAGCCCAATCCAACTTGGCCTTGGCCAGATGCTGTTTCCTTCAAGCTGTGCTGTTGGAGAGGCAGATTCTCCAACATGGGATGGGACATGCTTCAGGATGATGCTCAGGGATGCAGGGATAGAACCCTGAATGTAAAAGTGCTGGATCAGAGGGTAGAGATGGGATTATGGACATTTTGGGTAAAAGAGCTTTTGCTTTCCTCCAAAAATGGATTTTTTTCTTTGTTTTGTTCCCTTCTTCATTAGCAGCCTTGGATTTACCAGAGTTGCTTGGGATCAGGTGACTTGGTCTGAGCTTTCCTTATTATGATATTGTGGACCTCAGGAACTGAGGAGCTGCCAATGCTGAAGCTTTCTTCTTTTCCCTTTCCTAAAAAAGTGATGTGGGCTCATCTTTGGGCCTTTATGCTTCAAAACCATGGCTGAAAGGAATCATGGAATATCCTGAGTTGAATATCCTGACCCACACAGGACATCTCATGGATTCCACCATGTGCCTGAGAGGACCTTGAAATTATTCCAAAGTCTTGTGGTGTGGTGCTTACTCAGGATTTTCTAAGGAGAAATGGCTCTCCTGAGCCATCCAGGTAGCCAGTGGGAATTTCCTTCTTGTGATCCTGTTTTTCACATCATAAACTTCAGTGACCCTGGTCCCCATGTGGATTTGATCCAAGAGAAAGTCTTGGCATTGTGTTTCCATGATTTAAGCTCCCTCTCCCTGTACCCCATCCTGAAGAGGGTATTTTTTAGGATCACACATCTATGAGAAAATTCCATCTCTGGTGCAGGAACAGTGGTCTTGGGTCATCTGGTCCCATTTAAACCCCAGTGGTCAATTCCTTGAGTTCTGTCCATGGAATGGGATGGTGGGTGGGGTTTGGGTGCCTCTTGGTGCCATCCAACTCCATGCTGAGCATGGAATGCTGTTGGATTCCTTCTCCTCCAGCGCAGATGAAGCTGTCGTCTTTGGGGAGGTGGGAAAAGTGGATGAGTGCCAAACCCATCCGGCTGGATCACCCAAGTGGGCAATCCAAGGAAATCAACCACATGCCTCGATGCTTGTGCAGAGCTTAGGCTGTGAAATTCCTTATTTATAGGAACTTAATGGATCCTGTAAGAGCTTCAAGCAGATGAACACGTTTCCTTAAAGCAACAGCAACGTTCTTCCTCCTCAAGGGAGGAAGTCTTAACTGAAAGAGGGAAGATTTAGAGCAGAAATAAGAAAGAAATTCTTCCCTGTGTGGGTGGTGAGGCCCTGGCACAGGTTGCCCAGAGAAGTTTTGGCTGCCCCATCCCTGGAAGTGTCCACAAGCTCAGGGCTTGGAGCAACCTGAGATAGTGGAAGATGTCCCTGCCCGTGACAGGACTTCAGAACTGGATGATCTTCAAGGTCTCTTCCCACCCAAACCATTCTGGGATCCTCTGAAGTCGCTTTGAAGGGAAAAAGCTGGGATAGAAACAGCACTGAAAAGACCGCACACGTTTTCCTCTTCTTCCTTCCCATCCATCCTGAGCTTTGTCGAGCGATGGATAAAAAGGGGGGAAAAAAAACAACCAACCCACCCACAATAATCTATAGCAACTGTCAGCCAGCAAACTACTCCCATTTCATAGGGATAGGTTGGATGTCAGCGTGGGATCGATGGCTCTCGCGCCGTAATTATAAAAACTCGTGGGTTGTGTTGCTTGAGTGAGTTTGGGAAGAGTAGGGTCTCAATCTTCCCTCTAATGGGGCTTTGGCAGTCGGTGGCGCAGCGGCTTCGTCTTAGTCTGACAGTGTTGTCATTAAACACCAGGTAGCGTGGAACAACAGGGAACACGGCTCCGGAGCGGCCGGGAACACGCGGCTTTGACAGGAGTGATTTGTCATCGAGGAGCTGCCCAAACTCCTGAGCCTGGAATACGGGCGGCTGCTTAAAGTGACTTATTGCCCCTGTCGGCGGCTGCAGTTGTGATTTGATAATCGGTAAATGTTTGTCAAAGATGAATTCGCTCCCTGATGCAGTGCAGTGCTGGAAAAGCAAATGAAAAGCAGGGAAAAAGAACATATTGGGTGGATTAAAGACTAGGGCAGGGTGAGGGTGATGGAAACAACAGGTTTCCCTGTTAACTTGGCATCCTTCCTTCAGGGAGGTTTGGGATGCTGGGATGGGGACTCACTGTCAACACGGGTGCTGGGGGACCGGGAGTGCTGCGACATTAGTTCCGTTTAAGGAAAAATTTCTTCATGGAAAGGGTTGTTTAGCATTGGAAGGGGCTTGCCACGGAGTCAGTGGAGTTCCCATCACTAGAGATGTTGGAGGAATAACTGGATGTGGCACTCAGGGCTCTGGTCTGCGTGACAAGGTGGGAATCGATCACAAATTGGACTTGATGATCTTGGAGGTCTTTTCCAACCTTAATGATTCTGTAATTATAAGGAGTGGTTTTTTTCCAGATTTCAAAGATCTTGGAGCTGTGCTTGGTTTTGAGGGACTGTAGGCTGATGTGGAGCAATGGTTCTCCTTTGCTTAACCACATGGAATCATGGAATGGTTTGAGTTGGAAGAGACCTTAAAGGTCATCTCATTCCAACCCCACCTTCCATGGTCTGGGAACCATTGTGGGGTGTCTGAATTCAACTCCGTTCTTCTCTGTCTGGGGTGTTTCAAGAGTGTTTTTTTGGTAAGCAAAACAACATTCTGATTCTTTCTTTCCATGGATCTGGTACTTTTCTGGCTTTTTGGCAAATAGTTTCCTCGACAAACCCATGCGCATCTACTCAGTGGTTACAACTTGTAGTTGAATCCCTTTGTTTCTCATTGGGATGGATTTTGAGCCTGTCAATTGCCTGCTTTATATCAAAGTTTAGAAAGGAGAATCAAAGGGATCTTAACAAACCTTCTGCCTGCAAAGTTTTCCTCCCATCTCCCTGAGTTTATCCAAGTTCCTCTGCTGAATCCCGGAGTCAGGTCAGGTTCTTTTTAAATGGATACTTAGAAAGCTAAAAGCTGGGTGGCCTTCAGCTGGATAAGTGGCTTTGAGGGTGGGGAATACCTAAGAGATTCAAATTTTTCCTTGTTAAATTTAAATAAAATAAAAAAAAAAGAATGAAGTCAATCCTAAAGCACAAATGCAAATGGAATTCCAGCCTGCCGAGCGCTCCCGTCGTTTCCCGAGGCAGAGCCACCTCTCCCCGTGCCACGGTGAGGCGTGAACACGAGATCCCTGAACCCATTTGATTATAGCCGGGGTTTTTCTGGTGTCTGAAGTGCTGGAAACGATCAAGAGCAGGAAAAGTGGAGTGATTTATTAGACTCATAAAAATTCATACTTTGTTATTCCAGTTGTCTTCCATCTGCAGCTTGTTAGAACGAGCACCCCTGGCAGCTCCCGCCGCGAGGCCGGGGGGAGGAGGGCATTTATCAGCTTTCCTCCTGCCATCGCGCTCTCATTTAGAGGAATGGATCCAGCTCCTGGAAACACATTAATAATCATTCACCGAGGGAAGGGGGGAAGGAAAACCCACCACCCTCTTTTGTTATAATAATAAGGGTTGTGTTTGAACAAGGGCCGATGCTCCAGAGACCCATTCAGGCTCTTTAACATGGGCTGGAGCTGGGAAAATGGTGTTCAGTGCCTTCAGTGTGACCTCCTCTTGCCAGTCCTGGTGGATAACGTGGGGTCTCCTCATCTTTGGAAGGCTCTTCCACTCCTGTGATGTTTGGAAGGGCCATCCTGGGGCTTTTTGGCAGTGGGGATGAGGCTGTGATAGAGCTGGTGGGGTTACTGGGGTTACTGGGAGGTTGGTGATGTGTCCTTCTGTCCCTGCCAAGACCTTGTTGGACCTCTGTCTCTGCCTCTCTCCATATTTTGGGATTGGAGAGAATAAACCAAGATAGTTGCCAGTGTTTCTGTTGCAGTTGGGATATTGGTATTGGAATTGTATGGCTGAGCCAAAGGCACAGTTCTTCCTGTTATTTTCTATGGCTTCCCAAATCACCTGGCTCCAGGGGCTGGTGGGGCTGAAGGGACCCAGATCCCTCTGGAAAACAGTAGGGATTGATTTTGTGTGGATAAATGTAGGATGGCTTTGGTTGGGAAAGACCTCTGAGACCATCAGGCCCCAACCCTTCCCCCAGCAGTGCCAAGGCTACCACTAATGCCTCATCCACACATTCTTGAACACTTCCAGGGATGATATTCCATGAAGGATGGGAAGGGTCTGGAGCACCGGGAGCAGCTGAAGGTGCTGGAGGGGTTCATCCTGGAGACAAGGAGCCTTTTGGCTCTGCACAACTCCCTGACAGGAGGGTGCAGCCAGATGGGGGTCAGACTCAAGGGAAAGGACAAGAGGAAGTGACCTCAAGTTGTGCTAAGAGAGGTTTAGATTGGATACTGGAGAAAAAAATTCTTATAGAAAGGGTGGTCAAGCGTGGGAATAGGATCCCTTGGAAGTGGTGGAATTACCATCCCTGGAAGGGGTTAAAAAAATTGCGTGGATGTGGCACTTTGGGACGTGGTTTAGTGGTACCAGTGCTGAGGAACAGTTAGACTGAATGGTCTTAGTGCTCTTTTCCAACCTAAACCATTCTGTTATTCCATGCTGGATGTTGTGGCACCATGGGAACATCCAAACCCCAAAGACACCTCATCCACTAAACCAGATCCACTAAAATCCTGAGCAGCATCCCAGCTGCAGATGGAAGTTGGGATTGCACCAGTGGGCTGGAAAGGGAGTACAGGTCCTCAGCCTTTTGGGAGGCTGATCCTGAGTGTCTTTTGCAGCAGCATTTTTCCAGGGGGTTTCTTGGAGCTCCGTGACTTTCACGTCTGCTGCTTTTCTTTCTGCTTCTCTCCTGTCACGCTCGCTGCCAGTGTTTCCTCGCTGTCGGATTTCTCCTGGCTGTGCCATCCCCAGCTTTTCCAGATGCTCTTCTCCTCGCTCCCCTTCTTTCTTCTCAACAGCTCAGGAATCACTTTGCTCCCCCATGACATCTCCACGCATGGTGGGGCTTTCCTAAACCTTTGGATTTTTGAAAGGCTCTAATAAGGTCTCCCTGGAACCTTCCCTTCTCCAGGCTGGACATTCCCAGCTCTCCCAGCTGTCTCCAGAGCAGAGGGGCTCCAGACCTTGGAGCATCTCCATGGCCTCCTCTGGACATGCTCCAGCAGCTCCACATCTGTTTGTTGTTGCACCCCAGAGCTGGATGTAGAATTCCAGGTGGGGTCTCACCTGAGTGGAGCAGAGGGGCAAAAATTCCTCCCTTTCCTGCTGCTGGAATGTTTCTCTTCAAATTGGGTCATGTTTTCCCGCTCTCTATTTCCTGGAAACAAAAGTTCTGTATTGTTCACCTAAACCCAGGAATTCTGGATGCAGACTCACGGAGTTTATTTGAGCAGGATATGTGGATTTGCCCAGAGAGGTTGTGAATCCCCATCCCATGGTTGGACAGGGCTTGGAGCAATCTGGTTTAGTGGAAGGTGTCCCTGCCCATGGCAAGGGTTTTGGAATAAGGTGATCTTTAAGGTCCCTTCCAAGCCAAACAATTCCATGAATTTGATGCTTTTCCTGCAAAAATGGATGTTTCCTTACAGTTCATCTCCAAGTGCCAGTGTCCAACACGTTCTCACTCCTGGTGGATTCTGTGAACTTCCTTTTTTCCTGTGGTCCGATTAATGAAGGAATTAGCTAAGCAGATTCGGTATTAATTTCCCAAATATTCCCACCTGAAAGCAACTGCCATGCTAAGCAAATTTTCCAATGGGTTTGGGGCCCTCTCAAATGTTTCAACTCCAAATCCTGCCCTTCTCCCGTCCTCTCAAAATGTGACAACCGGAGCAGCTGCCGTGCTCCGGGTCCCAGGTAAAGCACTTTGGATCAATTGGATTTATTTCCTATTAAGCAGCAGTTCATGATCATAAAGCATCGTTTACACGCTGGCATAAAGAGCCGTTGCTCTTGAAAGAGCTCGGAACTGAATGAGTGTGAAAATTAAATTCTCCTCTTAAACCCAAGGATGGTCCTTTTGGAAGCTGATTCCAGTTGCAACATAATTAACCTCTTGCTGTGCCATTCTGTGGGAACATATTGAACCTGCTCCAGGATAATCATCCCTAATACTGGTGTCTGCTTTCACACTGAATTCCTAACAGCATTACAGTAATCCCAAAGCTTTTGTTAACTCCAGGGACCTGGCCAAGTTGGCAGCCAGGACAAAAGGTGTTGGAGCTCTGTGGCTCAGGGGTGATGCCATCCAGGTGTGGTGGGACAGGAAACACCAGAACCATTTGCTTTTGGGTGGAGGAGCTGTGCTGGAACTTTATTTAGGTTTCCTATGGATTTATCCCTTTTGGAGGTCATTTCCAAATCCTTGGAGCAACCTGGTCTAGTGGAAGGTGTCCCTGCCCATGGCAGAGGGTTGGAACTTGATGATGTTAAAGGTCTCTTCCAACACAAACCATTCCATGATATTTGTTTTAGCACAACTTCTCTTTCTCAGTTTTTCCCTCCATTGCTCTTTCCTTCCACAGTTTCTCTCATCCAGGGAAGCAAGTGGTGTGGATAATCCCCAGAAGGTTTGGGTGTTTTTCCACCTCTGCACCTAATGATGAGCTGAAGTCTGAGGCTGGAGAAGAGAAGGATTCAGGGAGACCTTTGAGCCCCTTCCAGTGCCTGAAGGGGCTCCAGGAGAACCAGAGAAGGACTTTGGACAAGTGAAGGGAGTGACAGGACAAGGGGCAATGGCTTCCCACTGCCAGGGGGCATGGTTAGATGGGATATTGGGAAGAAATTCTTCCCTAAGGGGGTGGAGAGGTCCTGGAGTGGAATTCCCTGAGAAGCTGTGCCTGCCCCATCCCTGGAAGTGTCCAAGGCCAGGCTGGACAGGGCTTGGAGCAACCTGGTTCTTGGTTGATGTGAAGGGCAGTGATTGGGATTCCCAATCCCTGTAATCTGCTGTCGCAGTGGGAGTGAGGCTGATCCATCCTGGCCATCAGAGCTTCCCGTGGTGCTTCTGCTGTCGAGGTTGCTCCTGGCTGGAAACTCCTCTGCTGCCTCCAAATTGGCCTTTGGACCTTCCTACTAAAATCCTGAAAAGCTTCTCACCATCTTCCCTTCATCCATGAGGTGGGAGACAGAGCAGAAAGATCAGATCCATTAGGAAATGGTCTTTTCAAGGAGCGGATGTGGGGGCCTCGTTCCATGCCTTGACATTGGCGATCCCAAACTCCACATAATGGAAGCCAGCAGCAAATTGTTTTGAGTCAGGGATGCCTTTTCCCAGGGAAAAGAGGGAAGTTGGATCCCATACCATCCTAGAGCATCACTGGATGTGTGTGATGGTCCTGCTGCAGCCTGGGATATCTTTGGTTGAGTGTCCTCTTCCTTCTAAGATTTGAGGATTATGGTGGATTTTGCTGAATTTTCCCTTCCAGACCTGGAGCAAATCCAATGGTGAGGGATTCATCTTCATGTTGGGAAAGGTTTGCTTCCAGAAAACCCTTTGGCAGAGATTTTCAGCTCTTTCTGGGGCTGCTTTGGGTTCCAAGTGTGAGTTTTTTGCCCCCTGCCAGGAGCTGGAACATGCTGGTGGATCCTTCATACGTGTCTTAATAGACCTTAACCCTTTTTTTTTTTTCCATGCCTGTTTAGAAAGAGCAATTTGGTTTTATCAGAGGTTTTTGGTCTCTGCTTTGTTTTTTTCCTTGGGGTAGTCCTGCTGCATCTGTTTAATCTCTGAGGTTTTCCCCAGCACTGGGGACAATTCTGGCAGCGTATCCAAGGTTCAGCTTCTGCTCCCCAATTTGCATTCATCCCTGCTCCTGTCTCACTTCCAAGTGCTGGAAGATCAATGTACCTGTCACTCACTGCTTCCCATCCTGCCTCTGATCAGGATTAACGGCACAGCTCGGCACTGAGACCCAGTGAGACACATGACAAGGGTTGTGGTGACCAAGGATTGACAATGGGAGACGTTACAGCACCCAGGTCATGACTAAATTTAGTTCTTTTCCCCCATTCCTGTGCCTGTACAGGAAGCTTTTCTATCCCATATCCATTTCCAAAAGCAGCAATAATCTCTTGAATTTGGGAATCTGCCCTCCTGAAGTTCCCCTTGCTTATTTAACTTCCTTTTTCCCATCAGTATCTGATTTACTCCACCAGTATTGTGGTTTCCCTAATCCATCCTGAGCAACATCATCTTCCTCTCACCTCATGGATTTAGAATCACAGAATCATGGAATAATCATTAAGGTTAGAAAAGAGCTCTGGGATCATCAAGTCTAAATGTTAACCCATCACTTCCAAGGCCACCACTAAACTCAGTCCCCAAGTGCCACATCAACACGGCTTTTGGAGACATCTTTCACTAGACCAGGTTGCTGCAAACCCCATCCAATCCATGGATGGGGCAGTCACAACTTCTCTGGACAATCTGTGCCATGGCCTCCCCACTCTCACTGGGAAGAATTAATTCCCAGTATTTCATCTAACCCTGCCCTCCAGCAGTGGGAAGCCATTCCTTCTTATCCTGTCACTCCAGGTTGTCCAAAGTAGTTTCCTATCTTTCTTTTAAGCCTCCTTTAAAAGAAGATTTCTCCAGACCCCTCTCCTGGTGAAATATTCCAGGAGCAAACTCTTTTTATGCCCTCCCTGCTTCAACTTCCCCAGGGGGCCAATTCCTGGTACTTCTCTCAGGAAAATAAAAGAAGAAATAAGGGCACTTGCATCCAACCCCTTTCCTAAGGGATGCGTGTGGTGGTGGCTCCTGGATCCTACCTGCTTGAAACACCCTGGTAAGAGATTTTGGCAACAAATTCCCCATCTCAAGGTCAGCATTGGACAAGAAGAAACAGCCTTAAGTTGTACCAGAGGAAGTTTAGTTTGGATGTTAGGAAAGATTTCCTCGCTGAAGGGATGCTTGGGCTGCCCAGGGAAGCGATGGAATCGCCATCCCTTGAGGGATTTAAAAGCCACATGGATGTGGCACCTGGGGACATGGTTTAGTGGTGGCCTTTGCAGTACTGTGTTGATGACCTTAGAGGTCTTTTCCAACCTTAACAATTCTACATTTACAGTTTACACCATGATTTTTTTTTTCCCTGGGAACGGGAGGCGCGAGCGGCGCCCGCGGGATTCGCGGCTCCGCAGAAAGCCCCGAGCTCAGCAGCGCGCGGCCCTGGCTGATAAATGATGCTCATATCCCATTCGAATATGATGCAAGCAGTTTTTTTGTAGTTTGTCTTCCATGGCGGTAGTAAAGTTTTTAATTAGGAAAGCTAATGAGATCGATTAGTCATTAGAAGTGACCTCTGGATCGCGGCGAGGAGTGGGGATGTGTGCGCCGGGCTGATAACGGGGGACGCTGGGGTATTGTTTGTAATAAAAGCGTGAAGTGTTTGATTTGAGTGAAATGTGCCACGGGGAATACATCACGCGGAGAGGAAAAAATTACAACCCTGGGAGCCTGTAATGAAGGGAATTAAACCAACATCCTGTCTAAATAACATGATTATCTACACAAAACCCCTCAGCTAGCAAGTAATAATAGAAAACGGAGCTCTTCGTAGAGGCTCTTTGAGGAGGTGGTTAATGCTGGAGTCGCGCATCAGGCACTTTCCAAGGAGCAGCTTCGGAATGAATACACCATCCAATTACCTCTGGGAATAGAGTTTACCAGGTGCCAGCCTGTTTTGGGGAAGGAGGAGGAGGAGGGGGATGCCTGAAATAATTTGGGAGCTCTCTTTCTTGTCAGGCAGGAGTTTGATGCAGTTCTGGGTTGATTGGTGGCGGCTCGAGCTTGCGCGGGGGCAAAAAAATGTTAATTATGTATTCAGTGAATTCCCAGCTTAGTTATTCTGTGAGGTCGGAGTGGAGGAGGGGAAGGAGCAACTTGTGCAGTTTCTGGCTGGGGAGGATGTGGGGCTGTGCCTCTCATCTCTTCCCTGGTGGGATGGAAGTGCTTTGGGTACATGGTTGGTGCTGTATCCGTGAGAGGTTGGGTGTGTCCACATGTTCTGGGTGACAAAAGTGACAGGAGGCAGATTTAGGTGGGATATTAGGGTGAAATTCTTCCCTGAAAGGGTAGTGAGGCCCTGGCAGACTTTGCCCAGGGAAGCTGTGGCTGCTCCATCCCTGGAAGTGTCCAAGGCCAGGTTGGACAGGGCTTGGAGCAACCTGGGATGGTGGAAGGTGTCCCTACCCATGGCAGGGGGTGGAAATGGATGGTGTTCAAGGTCCCTTCCAACCCAAACCATTCCATGAGTCCGTGATTTCAGGACAGTCCCACCATCACCATAGCTGGGATTTCATCATGTGTGTGGTATTGGTCCCTGCAGAGGTTGGCACCTCTATCCTTTTGTTGTCCCCATTTTCCTGTCCTAAATACAGTTCCCTGAAGGAAAAAACATAAGTTTGCCAGTACTAGGGAGCAATTTTAATTGTAATTAGAGCCTTGCAAAGGCTTTAAAAGCCCACGCAGAAGTTGGTCACTGCCCTGAAGAATTTGATCTGCTACAAAAAAATCCTGGGATAGGGAAAAGAGCAATGAAATCCCATTTGCTATCCACGATCTTTCCTCTCTCCCTTCATGCCTCATCTCTAAAGTGACCTCCGAAGTGCGTCACCTCTAAAGCGGTTGCAGTTCTTCCAGTCATTGAATCATTAAATGGTTTCTCCTGGAAGACAACTTGGAAGATCCTTTAGTTCCATGATTTATCCCATGGGTTCAGATTGCACAATGTTGTGATTGTCATCTTTATCACAAAAAATTCCAGTGATTTTTCTGTCATGGCAGAGCCTGTTTTTTGCCTCTTCCCATCACCAGGTCTTATAACTTTTTGGCTGAATTTGGGAATGCAAATTTGCGTTGCCTGAGCCCTCCCAAAGCCAACACAAGTCATCAACTTGTTGGGAATGCTCAAGAAGGAAAATATTCCTTGCATGAAACTGTAAAGCTGTGGATTGATGTTGCCACTGTAGCAGGAAAATGAGGGAGCTGTTCCCTCCTTTCTAGGGAATGGTGTCAGCTCTAAAATGTATTTCCCTATTTTTCCCAGTTTACCTGAGAATCCACCTTATTCTCCCTCCTCTCACAGAGACAAACATGGGGATGGGTCTAACGTTTTCAGTGGAAATAACGATCCCACTTTTCCCCTCCCAACCTCTCCGTAATTTTAATGAGAGGATCTCCAAGAAAAACAGCCGGCCCTTTAAATCAGTTATAAAACCCGGAGACCGAGGCTCAGCATGGAGTGTCAGCTTTAATTATCTGGGCAGTTACAGCTGTATGTTATAAAAGTCATAAAAGTCGGGCAATTAGGTGCATTCCTGAATGCTTGGGAAAAAAAAAACCAGCTCATGGAAGAAAACCTAGAACTGTTAATTGCACGAAACATTCCGCAGAATAACCCGGGATGTAGATGATCCTGCAGCGTAGGTAATCTGGGAATGGGTAGGGTTGGAAGGGAGGTTAATGCTCATCCAGTTTCCTGTCCATGGAATGGACCTTCCATTATCCCAGGTTGCTCCAGGCCCTGTCCAACCTGGATTTCCACACTTCTGGGGATGAAAAATATGATGAAAATGCCAAGGATTAAAGGCATACATTTATTTCTAGTGTGGATGTTGGGATCAAGCTGTTGTTGGTGAATCCGTGATTCCCATGGTAGAGCTTTGTTGATGGATTGGTGAAGCCAGTCCCAAGCCCATCCAGACCTTTCTGTTACCATTAGCCATGGTGGTCCCATTCCTGAAACTTCATCCCTTTTTTCAGGTGCTTAAAAGTTGGATGTAAGGCTTAAGTTGGATGTGGGACCAATGGCCATTGAACTTGATGATCTTAAAGGTCTTTTCCGACCTTAAATTTCCATGACTTTGTGAGAATGTCAGTGAGATCCCTCCTGTGCCCATCCACACCTGAATTTCAGGCCTGTTTTTCCATGTTTTTTCTCCTAGGATCCAGCTTCCACTTCGTAAGGAGCCCCCCAGCCAACAAGGTGATAAAGACGCGCTACAGGATTGTGAAGAAGCACGTGGTGTCTCCAGCCTTATCATCCTTCACCAGCCCCATTCCCACCTGGAAGACCAGGCGCCCCGTGACATCCAGGTAATTCTTCCATCCCTGGAATTCTGCTGGTTGGGATGTGGGAGCCACGGGAACTCCCATGTTGGCTTTGTGTTTTTGTGTTGCATCTTCGCTGTTTAATTTCTCTCTTTGTTTGGTCTATTCTGAGTTTATTGACTTTAAGTGTAAAATCATATTAGGAATTGTGTTATCCCGAGCTGGTGCCAACAGCTTTTGCCTTTGGCTTCCTATTTATTCCCTCTTGGAATTAATTGTTTCCATGAAGCAGTTAAATAAGCTGAAAAGAGGATGAATAAATGTGTGGATATTGGTGATGAAGGGGAGTGTGTTGGATGCTCTGAATTTACACCAGGATGTAGGTGCTGTTCCAGACTAATTTATTCCCAGTTATCTGGATGGGTGGAACATCAGGAAATATTTTGTCACTGCCTAGAGAAGGGAGGCACTGAAGGTGCTGTACCCTTGAATGGGAATATTCCTAAATCCATAGAGGTGGAGATGTTTCCAGGGAGCATCTCAGAGGCCAAGCCAAGACCTGGAGCTTGTGTAGAAGCAGGAAGGTTGTGAAAAGAATTGATTCTTTAAAACAAGTTGCGATTAGAAGTGATGGGTTTGGTGAAAATACAGATTTTGGCTATTTTTAGGTCAGGAATAACTTGTCCTCCCACTGAAATGCCAGGAGTCACAGTGACAGTGTTTTGGGCAAAGAGAGTCTGCTCTGCTCTTCTCTGGCTTTGTTCTCCCTGCTCCAGGTGGTTTCCTCCAAAAGTCATTCCCCAGGAATGCCCTGGGGATTGGTGGCTTTTATGGTCGAGCTGTGGAGGGACAAAAATCGTGGTGATTGTTTTTAAAGCCTGACTTTGCCTGATATTTCCCTTTAAAAGTGAATTTTGGAATTCCCAAATCAGTATCTGAAGCGAAAATTGGCTTTGGAAGAGTTCAGGGTGATGATGCAAAGTATGGGATAAACAGATAGGTTGGAAAAAAAGGTTGGGTCAAGTATTTCGTCTGTTTTCCAAGCTCTTGGTTGAGAAACTCCTCTCCTGCTGTACTCTACTGGTCTCAAAGTGCTTCTTCCAGTATGGAAACTGGGATCCTTTTGGGCTCATGGTCAACCTTACCTGCACCACCTCCTTGTTTGTCTTCACATTCTACTTTTGCCTGTGATATTTTCCCACCTGGACATCATCCTTGAGATCCATAGGTCTGCTTTTGTTCTGAGTTTTCTCCTGCAATTACTGCTCCACTTGGAGGTGCCACTTCCATTTGCACATCCTTCGGACCAAATTCCTGCATTTCCCTTTCCAGAAACGAACCACGTAATTTTTTGCCTGCTCCATCATCCCGCAATTTCATGGAATCACAGGATGTTTGGGTGGGAAGTGACCTTTAAGATCCTTGAGTTCCAACCTCTTGCCATGGGCAGGGACACCTTCCACTACCCCAGGTTGCTCCAAGCCCCAGCCAACCTGGCCTTGGGCACTTCCAGGGTTCAGGCAGCCACAGCTTCTCTGGGAGACCTGTGCCAGGGCCTCACCACCCTGGAAGTGTCCAAGGCCAGGTTGGATGGGGCTTGCAGAAACCTGGAATAGTGGAAAGTGTCCTTGCCCATGGCAGGAGGTTGAAACAAGGTGGTCTTTAACATCCCTCCCAGCTCAAATGATTCTGTAACTTTCAGCATTAATTTATAGAAAACAACTCATCCTCCAAGTGTCAGACTCAGCTTCTTCCCTTGCGCCTTGTTACTCCAGATCTGGATGGTTGATGGATGGAGGATCCATGGTGAGAATCAAGGAGGGTGAAATCTTCAGGCATTGAATTCAGAGCAGGAATGTCTGGGATCTGTGTGGTGGCTCTTGCTCAACCCAGTGGTGATTTTCCAAGGAACGACCTCATTCTGTTGCGATTGGCTGACAGCTCCCACTTGTAGGATCATTTTCTCTGTATTAATCTCCGACTTCATTAAATTGGTGTAGTTTAGATCTTACAGCTGCTTCAGACAAATCTTGATAAAATGCCATCAGCAAATTAAAACAATTATGTTTTAAAGAAGCCATAAATCTCCTTCTCCCAATTACCTTCATTGGGGGTGATCAATCATCCGGCCTGTCTGGAGGAAGCACATGGCAAGTGCTTCTCCAGGAGTTTTTATGGGATTTTTTGCTCCATCGTTCCTATCATCATCTTGGATCTGTCACAAACAACATGCCAGGATCTGCTTTTTTCCTCATTTTCTTCTCTCTTCCCAAAACAAGGAGAGGCTCTGGTGACGGTGGGACACCCCTTTAGTCACCTCAATTTCATTTTTCATACTGAGTAGTCAATTTTTTTTAATATTCCTATTTTTCATTTTAATATTTTTATAATAATTTGATATTTTTAATATCCTCTTCCTCCTTAAGCCAGCAGTGGGATGTCAACTGGTGCTGCTGCCCTCCAGTGCTACTCCCAAACGGGTTCCCAGCTGCCACTAAGGAGTGATTTCTTCCATGAACTCCAGGTTTTTGGATATCTGTAAGTCATGTGCCAGGGTTTTACTTTGTTGGGACATCCAGGATGTCGCCCTTTTTGCCAAGAAATCCCTAGATCACCAGACTAAGACGAAGAGGGATGTGGCTTTGGGAAATGAGTGACAGGGAGAGTTGCTGGAGGTACCTGATGTCAATCCCTCGGGAATTAATTCCATCCTTCCCTTCTTGCTGGGTTGCATTAAACTCAGCCCTGCTGCTGACTTTTCTTCAAGGCGATAGGTGGGAGTATATTTTAAATTAATTTTACTCCACTTTTTGTAATATTTTTGTTTTAAATAGATTTATAAGCAACTCGGGGCCTATTTCTCCAAATTTATGAAGATAATTTTCACTCTCTTGATAAGGTGAAATTTACACCTGCTATTTCCATATTAATTCACATTGCTAAGTGGATCTAATTTTCTTCCGTTCTTCTATCTGGTGAGTGTGGCCTTTCCTAATGCAATTTCCCCTTCACTAAATCACTGTGATCGGGAGTCATGATCGAGTTAAATTAACTTAAATTAATTTACTTAATAAGAGCTCCAGATCATTGTGAATGAGGTTAAGATTTATTGATTCTCCTTTTCACTCCTTCCCCTTATCTCCTGCGGCTTTGCTGGGAGCGCAGCTCACAAGGGCTGTGATTTGCTGGCCTTAAATTTTGGTTGCTCCTGGTGACATTGAGGTTGGTCATCCCTTAAAATTCCTGGAGGGAGATGTCTGCTCTCCTCACAGCCTCCCTGTGCTGGGAAAGGGATGAGGGATTTGCCATGGAGGAGTTGGGATGGATGAAGTGTCGTGCTGAGTTTAGGCAGTGATGCTTCTCCTGTTTCCAAGCTCTTTCCGTGGTCCACCATGGATGTAGCCACCAAAAAAAAGGGACGTCCACATGTTATAGACCTTACAGAGGCAGCAGAAGCCTTCTGGGTTTGATGATCGGAGGGATGAAGCACCTTTCCTACAAGGAGAGGCTGAAAGAATTGGGATTGTTCAGCCTGGAGAAGAGAAACTTCAGGGTGACCTCATTGCAGCCTTCCAGGGCCTGAAGGGGCTGACAGGAAAGATGGAGAGGGAATTTTTGCCTGGAGTGACAGGAGAAGGGGAAATGGCTTCTCACTGAAAATAAGTACCATTAGATTGGATATATCAGGAAGAAGTTCTTTCCTGTGAGGGCGTTCAGGCCCTTGCACAGGTTTCCCAAAGAAGCTGGATCCCCAGGGAAGTGGTCATGGTCCCAAAGTTTCCAGAGCTCAAGGGGCATTTGGACAACACTCAGGCACAGGGTGGGATTTTTGAGGTGTCCTGTGCAGAACCAGGAGTTGGACTAGATGATCCTTGTGCGTCTCTTCCAACTCAGAATAGTCTAGGATTCTGTAAACTCCTTCAGAAGACTCCAGTTCTCCCTCTGGAGAGCCAGACCCACTTTAAAGACACATTTTTGGGAGCAGAGACCCCTTTGAGTTGAGCTTATAGACCCCCAGTGGGGGAATGAAACACTGACCCACTTTGAAGAGTTTTCTTCTCCAATGCTGTTGCAAGTGTGGAAAACAAAAGTCACCTGTCGGCAAATAATGAGTTGTGTCTGGCACTGCTGGGGAAACTCTGATATTTCTTCCTGAAAACTTTGTGACACCTCTTGAGGGACAATCCTACCCCTCCAGCACTATAAATAAGTAAAGAACAAGATAATCCAACATTTGTCAGAGAAATGCCAGCTCAGGAGAAAGAAACTCGTCAGTGGAGGATTCGTTCGTGTAGTTTAGTTTAGTTTTGTTTTTTTCCTTTTATTTTCTTCTCTTTTGTTCTGTTTTGTGGCCTGGAGCATGTTAAACAGATTAAGATGGAAACAGTTTTCACCATCCCTGGAGGTGTTCAAGAATGACTGGATGTGGCACTCAGCGCTCTGGTCTGGTTGACAAGGTGGTGATTGGTCGAAGTTTGGACTTGATGGTCTTTTCCAGCCTAAAAGATTCTGTGATATGGTGATTACAAGGATTTCCCCCCCAGGTTTTAAAGATCTGAAGCCTTTAGGGATTTGAGCTGAAAGATAAAGTGGGTGATGCAGGTTTTGAAATGGGGCTCAGCCACAGTGGTGGGTGCAAGGGCCACTTCCCTGGGAAAGGGGAGGTACAGCTGAGCATCCAAGAGGAGAAGGAGGAGCCACCATCCCTTCCAGTCATCCTCTGCACGAGGTTGGGATATTGTGTTCCAGGTCACTTGGACACACCGACTTCCTTGTTCCATCCCTTCCTTTCCTTCACAGTGGGTGGTTTTTGGGGTTCCAGTTTCCTTTTGCTCCCTTAACAACATCTTTTAGGCACCAATTGGCAACCAGCTGACCCAACTCATGATCCAGTTCAGAGAACCCTGGAATGGTTTGGCTTAGAAGGGACCTTGGAAGAGCATCTGGTCCAACCCCCATGCCATGGGCAGGGATACCTTCCACTAGACCAGGTTTTTCCTATCCCTATCCAGCCTGGTCTTGAACACTTCCATGGCATGGGACCATCCATTTCATCCTGTCACCTGTTCCCAGGGAAGCCTTCCCAATTTTCCTTTCCATTTTTCTGACATTCCTTAAGTGCTGTTACAAGTTTCCCTGTGGAAGTGATTTCACTGCCTTGAGACAACAGGATTGTGTGGTGGGGAAGGGCACTTGGCTTCCCCTCTGTGGTAGATTATTTTCCATGTTATTTCGGAGTGGGTGGGGCCACAGGTGCCAGTCCTGATGTGCTGTTAGTGTGTAATTAACCCTTTCTCCCTAAATCCATGGAAATCTGGTGGAATGGGAATCTCAGGTTATGGAGTAGAATCCCGTGTTGCCCATTGGATGCATTCCAGTTCTTGTGCCTCATTCCCACAGAACAGTGTGGTTGATTGGATGAAATGAACGTGGAAACTCAATATATCGCCTCTCTTTTGGGTTGGAGAACGTATCCTTGGGAATTCCAGGGAAGCTTTCTCATCTTTTCAATCTTCCTTTTATGTTGGAGATTGGGACAATCACGGTCTGCGTGAAGTTGTCCACCGTAATCCCACTAATGGACAGTAATGGGTTAAAGCAGACTAATTCCATCACTTCTGAGCTTTTTGGTTGCACTCTGAGGGTCCCTAAGGAATCCATCCATTCAGGAAATGGAATGGGGTCACCCAACAACTGTGACACCTCTGCGACCTGTTGGGAAGTGCTTGGGATATGTTGGTTGCTTGTTGTATAACCCAACGTTGGCTTGGGGTGGTGGTTGCCCAGGAAAGTTGTAACTGCCCCATCCCTGGAAGTATTCCAGGCCAGGTTGGATGGGGCTTGGAGCAATCTGGGACAGTGGAAGGTATCCCTGTCCCTGGTTGGAACTCGATGGGTTTTAATGTCCTTTCCAACCCAAACTGTTCCTGGATTTTTTGTTCACGATCCTGGAAGGTCAGCGGTTGGAGCTGAGAACAGAGAGCAGAGTTTGGGGCCGTAATTCACAGTGGATGGAGAAAATCCATATTTCTCTGCTTCTGGGGCATCATCTCAAAAGTTGCAGAGAAAACAAGGAAAACTGTTAACGTCGGCTTCCACGGTGGAAAATTGCCGAGCGCTCCGATGGGAGAGGCTTTAATCGACGTTCCCATATATTGTGAGCAGACAGGGATGGGCATTTTAAAGATCTCAGCAAATGCTGTCTTCTCTCCTTGATCCATTTATTTTTTTCCACTAGTCTGTACCTTCTAGGGTCCATGAGGTGGGATCCCAACCTCCCACAGACCAGTTTGGAGCACAAACTGGATGGAAGTTGTGAGCCAGGTGCTGCTTTAAGCAGTGCAAGTGGTTCAATCTCTCAGTTTTGGGGGATTTCAAGCACAGCTTTTTATGTTGTTTGTTGAATTGGGATGATGCTCCAGTGGGATTTTACCTTCTGGTGCCAATTGCTCTGGGATCTTGCTGCACAGAGGCAAAGGAATCGTGACCAGGGGGCAGAGGTTGGGACACCGGGAGTTAATTTCCTTTTATCAAGATGATAAAATCCCCCCCTCCGCCTTCCCGGCTTTTGCCGTGTTAATCTGCAAACGGAGTCGGAATGTGACGAATGGCCTTAAAGTTCCTGTCAATTTTTTTCTTCCCAAATTCATTTGACATGAAAGTGAGAAGTAAACAGAAAGCCTGTGGTTAAGCAGATAACTTGGAAAGCCTTTTCCATCACATTTAAAAACGGCCGTGTCATGGATTCTGCGAATTGGCGGCTCCTATTTTGTTTGATTTTATTTTGTCTGTGTGGTAAATTTTCTTTTAATAATCCCGACGTGGTTTGACGAGGTTTTAGGCCTCGGATTTTTTTTGAAGGGATGTTAAACCATTCTCCAAAATGACATCTCATTAAAGTGAAATTCATCTGCTGGGATTGGAGCCGTTACAGGCAGGAGGGAACAGTAACTCCCATTTGGAAATCCATATTTTTTGTTTCTATAGGAAGTACTTTTAATCCCTTTAATGAGGCTGGGATGAGATGCACAACCCGGATTGTTTCGGAGCAGCCCTGACATCTGGCCCAGCATAATCCAGTTTCTGTTCCGGACTGGTTTAGAGGCTTTAAAAAACAATGGCACCTCTTTGGGGCAAAGCTGAGGATTAATCCTCCCTGTTCCTGGTGCTCCCCTCCTTCCCGAGAGGACACTGGAGAAAACTCACTCTTCTCTTCTGTCTTCTTTTGCTTTTAATTTTTTTTTTATTTTTAAATTTTTTATCTTTTGTTTCTTATTTCTGTTTCTTCTTCCCCATTTTTATTTTCTTTTTTCTTTTTCCTCTTTCCCTTTTTTTAAATTTTCTTTTTCTTCTTGCTTTTGGCTTTTCTTGCTTTCCTCTTTTTGTTTTATTATACCTTTGCTATATTTTTTCTTTTCCCTTTTTCTAGATTTTCCCCCCTTTGACTTTTCATCTTTTTTCTTTTTCCTTTTTTGTCTTCTTCCTTTTTCACCTTCTTGCCTTTTTTCTCTTTTCTTTTCCTCCTTTCCTTTTTCCCCCTTTTCCCTTTTTTCTTTACTCATTATATCCCCTGCCCTCCTTTCCCTTTTTCCCCTTTTCCTTTGTTTTTTTCTCCTTTATTTCTTTTTTCTTCTTCCTGTTTCCTCTTTCATTTTTTATTCCATCCTTTTTTACCTTTTTCCCTGTTTTCTTTTTTCTTTTTCCTCTTTTTTCTTTTTCATTATTGTTTTGTCTTCTCCATTTTTTATTTCCTTTTTTCCTTTATTTAAGGAAATATTTATTTCCCTCTTTTTATCCTTTTCCTTGTTTTTCTCTTCTCCCATTTTATCTCCTTCCCTCCTTTTCTTTTTCCCTTCTTGTTTTTCTTTTTCTTTTTAATTTTTTCCCCTTTTTCCTTTTTTCTTTTTTCCTTTTTTCCTCTCTTCCCTTTCTTCCCCTTTTTCCTCCTTTTTTTCCTTTCTCTTTCTCCTTCTCCCATTTTCCCCTTTTTCATTTTTCCCATTTCCCTTTTTTTTTCCTTTTTTCTCTATTTTCCTTCCTCCCCTTCAAATCTTTTTTCATATTTTCCTTTATTTCTCTTTTTTTTTCCCTTTTTTTTCCTTCTTCCTCTACTTCTCATTTTTTTTTCCCTTTTTTTTTTATCCTTCTCCTTCTCCCAGGTATCTCTCCCAGCTGGTTGCTTTCCCACCCGGCAAACTCAGCAGCAGATCCAAGTCGTGCAGCTTCCAGCAGGATTCAGGGACTCCACCACTCCTACTCCATGCCCTGCCCGCCCTCATCCTCCCAGTCTCCCCAGTCCTGTCCAGTTCCCGGGCAACCTTATGCTGGGAGGTTGGATTTTTCCTTCTTTTCCATGAATTCCAGGCTGCCAGTGCTGGGGGGAAGCACTCCTGTTCCCTCCTCCTGGGTCAGCCGCAGTAATCGAGCTCCACTTCGGAGGAAGTAATGAAACCAAAATAAAAGCGGGACTCAGGGGTTAATGACCAGCTCTAAATGCACATGAACATCCTTAGGAATAATGGGATTTTCCTTTTTTAATTTTGGTTAATGGAGTCGTCGCGTTTCGAATGGATTCCATTAAAAAGAAAACTGCCACATCCGATCCCGGGGACAGTGAGGGGTTATTTACTCGGCAGGGTGTTGTGTGGATCTTGGATCAGCTCTCCCCTGGAGCCTGGAGCATCCTTGCTGGGGAGCCCAGTGTTCCATAAACTGGATCTTTTCTTCCTGGGAAATCTTGCAGCTTCGTCCCGTGTTGGAGCTGTGTTGGATTTGATGATCTGAAAAGGCTTTTCCGACTCCATCCATTGAGAGCCCCCAGCATAGCACCAGCTTCCTGCTGCGTGAGATGTTGGATTTGCTGCACCCTTTGGCACAAGATCACAAAATCCCAGGATCATTTAGGTTGGAAAAGACCTCCAAGATCATTAAATCCAACCTGTAACTGATTTCCACCATGTCACCCAGACCTGAGCACTGAGTGCCATGTCCAGCTGTTCCTTGGACACCTCCAGGAATGGTGATTCCACCACCTCCCTGGCAGCCCATTCCAATTTTTCTCTTTTTTTTTTTTGTGAAAAAATCTGTCCTAAGATGCCCAGGTTGGATGGAAATCAACTGGAAATCATCAAGTCCATAGCTTGGATATCATGATTGGGGTGTCTTCCTTCTGTCTCGTTTCCCCCCATCCCAAACCAAATTTGATGGTTCAAAATCACAATTGGAGAGCGCGGTTCCACCGTTCCCTACTGGAATTGGTGGCATCCTTGATGGGATTTTCACCTGGTTCAGGACAGAGTTTCAGAATTGGTCTCCTAACTGAGACAGCCCAGTCTTGGAGGTTCAAACTCAACCCCTGGTAGGTAAAAACCATTCCTGAGGATGTTCAGCAGCTCCTGGTGAACTTTGGATTGTTGAGGCCAAGTGGGAGCAAAGCAAGGGATGTGGTTTTGTTGGAATGTGTTTGATTTGCATTGTGGATTTCAGATCCTCAGCACCTTTTTGGCTCTCTAGATCTACTCTGAAGGGTCCCCACAACCTTTGGTGTGATGTGGGTCAGGGACAAGGAGATTGTGGAACCCTGATGGAGTTTGCAACCAAAGGATCCTACAGAAAAAGATGAACTGAGATGATAAGTGAGATAAAAAAAGGAGACTGCATTCCAGGAAATGCTTGTTTGGAGAGGTGCAGGGGACTTGTGAATGAGGAATCATCTCCCAGTTCTGTTGGGGTGCTCCACAAGCATTCCCAGCCCCCAGGGCTGGACAAACCAAGTGGAAAGATCCCGTAGGGACTAAAGCCAGCCTGGAGGGCATCCCCTCTGCTGTGTCACAGAGCAGAGGTGCTCATGGTGGTGCCACTTCTCAACGAGCTCCTGGACAACATCTTCCTACCTGGCTGCTCCCACCATTCCATTCCCATGGAATTTTGGGTTAATATGTTTTCCTTAGTGTTTTCAGTAGGGTTGAGAGCACATGCACAGGCAGCTCAAGAAGGATTTGCTCAGGAGTGGTTTTCATTAGCCAGGATTTCTTTTCCTGCTCTTTTGTGAGGCCTTTCTGTGCTTTCTGAGTCCAGCAGCTGTCACAGGAAAGCAGAACATCCTTAGTGAGGAGCTTTAGAGGGATTAAAAGTTGGGAGTTTGCAGCTGTGGATCAGCGGTTTTGGTTTGGGGATGGATCATCTGGTGTAGAAACTCAGATGGGAGAGGCAAAAATGTGAGCTCAGGTAACCCAAGAGGTCTTCTCCCATGTGGGGTACCATCTCCAGGTGCTGGGACACCAGATTGGAGGTGGTTCTTCCCATGCTATGGTGGAAAAAGTAAAAAATTCTCTTGAGTGCTCTGGAGCCAGACTGGGTGCGATGGGAATGTCCAGCATGGAGAAAAGAAGGATCCAGGGAGAGCTTAGTGCCCCTTGCAGTGCCTGAAGGGGCTCTTGGAAAGCTGGAGAGGGACCTTGGACAAGGGATGGAGGGACAGGACACAGGGAATGGCTTCCCACTGCCGGGGGTAGGGTTAGGTGGAATACTGGGAAAGAATTCTTCCCTTTGAGGGTGGTGAGGGGCTGTGATGGAATTCCTAGGGGAGCTGTGGCTGCCTCTGGATCCCTGGAAGTGTCCAAGGCCAGGTTGGACAGGGTTTGGAGCAACCTGAGATGGTGGAAGGTGTCTCTGACCATGGCAGGAGTTGGAACTGGGTGGTCTTTAAGGTCCCTTCCCACCCAAACCATTCCACAATTCCATAAAAAATACTAATTATGGCTGTAATGCTGTTTTTTATGGATTAGTGTGCAGGGATGGGATGGGCTCTGGGCAATCAGGGCAGATACCCCAGGAAGGAAGCAGAGGATTGATCATTCCTCATCCAGTCTTGGGATGCATCTTGTTCAGAGTCCCCCAAGGACTGAGTGTGGTTCTGTTGGGATTCAGAGCCGGTCTCTAAAACCCTTTAACCCTCTTGGTGTTGCTCCTTCTGTCCCAGGGCATCCATTTATTCCTGCCCTTGTGCTCCAGGATAAAATCTCTCATGTGGCCGTGAAGTTCCAAGTTCAATTCTTCATTTTCTCTATCCGAATTCCCTAAACACCAGCTGTAATTTTAAATAAGATAAATTTTATGGGATATTATTCACCTTTTCTAACCCAGGCTTCAAAAGCAATGGAGTTTCTTGGCCAGATGAAATCTCCCTGTGGATAAAGTTTTCCAAATTGGCCACATGCTGTATTTAAAACCCATTTTGAAGTGGTTTGGACCCTTCAGAAGTGGTTTTTCTAAGGCTAATTATCCCTCCTAACAGCATCCCTTTTGGAATACATTTTCCAGTGCTGTATATTTACACACTCCCTGTTTTTTCACCTGACAGTGACAGCTGTGGGAGTGAGGAATGTATTTAATTCCTAAATACCTACTCTAATAAGAGGTTAGTAATGGCAGAGCTGCTTTTTTCCACTCTTTTCCCAGATGGTTTTCCCTACAAAGGGTCATAACTTCTCCAAGCTTTTAGGAGATCGAACCTCAAGGTTTTCTTGTGCCAATTCTGTGTGAAAGTTGGGATTGGAAAGAAGAAGCACCCAAAAAAGGAGGAAGGGGGAAGCAGAGCATGGCTGAATGGCAGCTCCACAAGGCACAAATTCCCTGAATTACTTCTTATCCTGATAAAATTTGGATAAATTCATTTAAACTTTTCCATGAGCTGCTGCACTGAGCCGAGTCCAACTGGTGCCAGCATCTGGGCTGAGCTCTGGGCTGTGCCCGGGCAGGTCTCGGAGCTCGGGAATGAGCAATCCAGTTTTTGGGGGCAAAAAAGGTCACTTGGCAAGTGTTGGAGCATCGTTTTCCACTGATTAATTCTGTCCAGGCTAAGTAAACATTTAGGCTTCTTTCAGGCTGAAGGATGGATCCATTTGTTTCATCCTGGTGAGAGAAATCAGGGAGTATCCTGAGCTGGAAGGCTCATCAAATCCAGCTCCTGGTTCTGCATGGGAACATCCCCAATAAAAGATATAAAATACTCTGAAAAAGCTGGAGGAAACTCCTGGATTGGCAAATGCAGAGAGGTCCTAAATAAGATCTCTGAGAGCTTCACTGGGCAGGAGGATCCATGTTTCAGGAGCTGGAAAGGGCTTCATGAAATGGCAGGAAGGAAAGGAAGGCATTTGTACATCACTCCCATGGGTCAAATTTCACCCTTGGGCTGAGTTAATGAAATTTCCAGTTGAGTTTAAGTGTCTGTTGTACTCAACATGGATAAAAATCCCTAAATAATTATATATTCATATCCAAAACCTACATAATTGTTTGGAAGATCTACTGGAAGGTTCCTTGCCCATGGCAGGAGGTTGGAATGAGAATGATCTTTAAGGTCCCTTCCAACTGAAGTGATTCTGGGATTATGTAATCAGCTTTCTCAGTCACTGGGTGTTTATTTCCTTCTGCTGCCTTGGAAATAATTGGAATTAGCTCATTAATACCAACTAATATCCCTCCTACCAGGTCTGGTCTCTCCCCAGCAGAGCACTGAGATTTCCTCTTTCTACACCCAAATTCTCTGTCTGACAGAGCTTCCTTTGGGATGGAGCTGTTGTGTTCCCTTCCAGACCTTGGTTTTATTCCATTAGGGAATGTGTGGATGATGCAGGACCATCCAGCCTCTCCATGGCTCTTCCAGGGCTGGATCCTGGAACCTCTGTGTGCCCTTGGCACCGGCAAAGCCGACCATCTGCATCCAGCAGCTTCCCTGCTCCTGGTCCATCCATCCATCCATCCCCAGGTGCCAGTCAGGCTCTGCAGCATCTGCAGCTCCTGCTGCCCTCCGGGCTCGCCTGGAAGGAGGATTTGCAGGAGGATATGGGGAGGTCTGAGAGGTCACAGCTGTTAAAGATGGGAAAGTGGGAAAAAAAGAGCAGAGGGATTCCCGAGGTTGGCACGGATCCCGCGGCCACCTGTCCGTGAGCAGGAATGGTTTTCCAAGCTGAAATAACGTTTTGATTGCAAATAATTTCCTTTAATCCCCCCCCTCCCCACCCCCCACATTAGTGGAGATTCAATAATTACTTCTGGAATTGTTGGTCGTGAATCCAGGTCTGTGTTCCTGCCATCCTGTGGTGTGGAAAGGAGGATGTAAATGTAGGCAATGAGGGGTGAATCTCTGGGGAAACCCCAAAGCTGTTCCAGTTCAGGATATTTTATATGGGAAAAGGTTTTGTGGCTCAATAAGGAGGAGCAGGGAGTGTCAAAGGAGATGTCTCTGCTGCTTTAAATGTCTTTTTAAACATGAGGATGAAAGAGGGCAAAGGGGAGACATTATTTGTGTCATGGGAAGGAACTTCGTGGGAGTTGTGGGAGACAGAGCAAGTGTTTTCCTGTTCCCTCCCTCTGACAAATTCCTCCTGGTCTCCTCTACATCTAAAATAATGCTGTTTCAACCCAGATCAGGGTGTGGAATCATGGAATCATTGAGGTTGGGTAGGCCCTCATTGAGTCAAACCATTCCTTCAGCTCTTCCAAGCACTAAACCGTGTCCCCAAGTGCCACATCCACACGGCTTTTAAATCCCTCCAGGAATGGTGACTCCACCCTTGCTCTGGGCAGCTGTGCCAGGGCTTGATAACCCTTTCCATGAAAAAATTGATCCTGATGTCCATCCTGAACCTCTCCTGGCACAGCTTGAGGCCATTTCATCTTGTCCTGTCCCTTGTTCCCTGGGAACAGATCCTGAACCCCACCTGGCTGCACCCTCCTGTCCAGAGTTGTGGAGAGCCAGAAGATCCCCCTGAGCCTCCTTTTCTCCAGGCTGAGCCCCCCCATCTCCCTCAGCCACTCCTGGTACTCCAGACACTTCCCCAGTTCTCTGGACTTGCTCCATCTCTTCAATGTCTGTTTTTCTGAACTCCTGTGTTTTTAAGAATAAAAAGCTGATGAATAAGGAGGAAGAAAAAAGGACTTCCTTGTACAAGATGTGAAGATGTGGGATTAGAATCATGGAATGATGGAATGATTTGAGTTGGAAGGGACCCTTAAGACCATCCAGTTTCACCCCCTGCCAAGGGCAGGGACACCTTCCACTCTTCCCAGGTTGCTCCAAGCTCTGTCCAGCCTGGCCTTGCACATTTCCAGGGATGGAGAAGTCCACACCCTCTCCAGGCAGTCTCCTTCAATCCTTCAATGGATGTGCTACCCGTGTTTGTAATCCCTGACATTAATCCTATGTCATACATGAGTTTGTGGATGGACAGGGAATTGCAGGATGAATCTGACCCTGGACCTGCTTTCCGGTCCCAGGGTGGGCAGCTCCTCATGGATCTGTGCACAGGTGACACCAACCAACTTGCAAACATGAGGGAGGGCAGGTGTTGCATTGGCCACATCCAGAGCAGTGGCAAAATCCTCTGGAGGCTGGGATCCATCTGGGAGGGCGTCTTGGCAAATCCTCTGTGTGAAATCCAGTAGGAAGCACTTTGTGGAGCATCCAAGAATGCTCTGCCTGCCCGGGGAGCGCAGCTTTGGGAGCCTTTTTGCCTGCGTTGGTGAAACTCTCGCCTCCTATTTTTCCCCATTTTTTTTTTCCTGTCGGCGCTGCTGAAGTGAGGCTTCCTTGGGCAGGTTTTTTACAATTTGGATTTGATGAGAACAGTCGGTTACGACTCCCCGAGTGCCGTAAAAGTTGATGCGATGGTCGCTCCGCGCCTGTGCTCATTTTTATAATTTTTTATTTTATGAAACAGGACAGGGAGCTTAGTGACTTATTACTATTCATTTCGTTTCAATGCAGTAAATATTGATTCAGTTGGGGCTTTTCAATTTAAACCACTTGCCGATTATATAAAATATTACCAGCCTCTGGAATTATGCTTACAGATCCCTTTGGCTGCTCATTAACGAAGGAGTGCAATTTTTAGATCCCTTTGCTTTCATCATCCAAATAAATGGGCTGAGCTCCCTCTTCCCAGGGAAGGTGCTGTAGACTCAGCTCGCAGGGGCTTGACAGCCTCGATGGAGCTCTTAATTTGGAGCTGCTTTCAAAGGGTTTTGTACGTGGGGATCTTTTTTTCATTTTGAGACATTGAGGTCTCTTCCTCTGATTTTTCAGCTGTGGAACGACAGGTGGGATAAATGGAGCTGGTTCAACCTGCTCAAAGCGGCTTCTCCTACCAGTGGGTCGTTGGATGTTGCTCGAGCTCCAAGGATCTGTTTACATGAGTCGTGAGAAGCAGGATCAGAAGTCTGGGAAGAGGGAGATGGGTGTAATTCCAGTGGTGGAAGGGTCTTGTTAGCTGTGGTCACTTGGGGTCATCTGTGATGGACATTCCCATGGCAAAACTTCCCATAGAACCAGCTTGGACAACTCACAAAGTGTTGCTTCAACGTTGTGAGGAGGTGTTGGAGTCCATCTGTGCAGGGATGGGGTTAAATAAGCTTTGGGAAAATGCCATTGGTGCCACCAGAGCTCCTGGTGGTTGGATTGTGGGCTTGGGATGTTGCCCATCCATAGATGAGCCCATTTCAGGAGTTTTCCCTTCCCATTGCTGGACCTTTCCATCCCCACTGTCTCCTGTTGAGCCCTTTGGAGTGTGAGCTCCTTGCCATGCTCCTCCTGGCATCTCCTCACTAGAAGGACATGAGATCAGGATCATGAAAATCAGGACAAACTCCTTCTCCAGCCTATCTGTCCTGAGGACTCAGAGAGTGGCACATGGGCAGATCCAGGATATTCTGATGGGATGAAAGAGATAAAACAAACCATACGTAGGGGAGCATCCCCACAGTTGAGAATTGTCAATTTTGGGGGTTAATTGTTGGAGAAGGAACCACCTTCAAGTGGTTTCAGGTGCCATTAAGATGAAAAGAGGGAAAAGCTGGGACTGACCTCAACTTCTTTACCACTTTTAAACCCAACCAAGAACACGCATTGCCCAGGAGGAGATTCAGAAACTGTCTGGTTTAGCAATAGCTGCATTAATTGGATCAATGTTAAAATGTGATTTAAAATGCATTGTCAGTGGAGCAGAGGATTTGGCCAAGGACCTGGTTCCAAGGGTGAGTTACAATGTTGGACCTCAGGGCCAAGATGTTCTTCGCGTTATGTTTTGTGCAGTACTTAACCTGTGGTGGATTTCCCCAAAAATAACTAATGATGTGACCAGAAAGAGCCTGGATGAGGCTTCAAATTGGAAAAGGAAGAGCTAAAAACTCCACTGCTGGGGAGCCAGCTTACATAATTAAACAGTGGTTTAAATACAGCTTTTAGGCCAGGTTTAAGGGTGGTAGTAAACCAACTTTACAATAATCGACAGTTTTTAGTCTGCCTGCATAATTCAAGCTCATCAGCCCCTTCTCCCCCAGTGGTTCAGAGCTAATCTCACCAATTGGTTGCAGTAGGATCGTCGTGGTGAAGGTGACCTGGAATCCCTTTGTGTGAGTGGGTTTTTGTCAGCTAAATTCACAGAATTTATCCTTTTTAATGCAAAACCTTAGGGTAATGTATTCATCAGGTTGCTGGCTCACCTATTGCTGGAGATGAATGTGTATTATTTTAATGCTAAGATTAATAAGGACTTTCTGAAGTCCTGCTTAAAGTATTCCCTGATGGTATTTGAGGACTTAATTTCAGTGTAAAGCTACAATTACTGTGTGGCATTGCAGCACACAGAAAGCACTGGGAGTTTTGGAGCAGGGCAGAGCTTCCATGGGAGACTGGTACAAATTGGCTAAAGGCTTCCCCAGATCCCTGTGGAGTCCCTGTGTGCACTTCATCCACTTTGGGATTTTTAATTGCTTTGAAAAATCATGAAACCATCAGATGATATGGGTTGGAAAGTACTTTTTAAGATCATCTCATTTGAACCCTTCCACTATCCCAGGTTGCTTCCAGCCATGTCCAATCTGGCCTTGAACACTTCCAGGGATCCAGGGGCAATCAAAACTTCTCTGGGCAACCTGTGCAAGGGCCTCAGCATCCTCCCAGGGGAAGAATTCCTTCCCAATATCCCATATGTCTCTGCCCTCTGGCAGTGGAAAGCCAATTCCCCCTTGTCCTGTCCTTCCATCCCTTGTCCCAAATCCCTCTCCAGCTCTCCTGGAGCCCCTTCAGGCACTGGAAGGGGCTCTAAGCTCTCTCTGGATCCTTCTTTTCTCCATTCCCAGCTCTCCCAGCCTGGCTCCAGAGCAGAGGGGCTCCAGCCCTTGGAACATCTCTGCAGCCTTCTCTGGAGTCGCTCCAGCAGCTCCACATCCTTCTGATGCTGGGCCCCAGAGCTGGAGGCAGCTCTGCAGGTGAGGCCTCACCTGAGTGGGGTAGAGGGGAAGAATCCCTCCCTCACCTGCTTTCCAAACTGTGGGATGAGCCCAGGACATGGGGGAATTTCCAGAATGGCCAAATATTTGGGTTTGTAGTATCATTCCATTCCCATCACTGCGTTCTGGTAGCGTGGGTTGTCTCATTTGCCAGGGAACCCTTTGAGATTTGCAAGGCAAAGGAGAAAGCTGGAGATTTTCCTTCCACATTGCCAAGCCCATTGTGCCAACTAGGAGAATTTCTTCCCAGTATCCCATCTAACCCTCCCCTCTGGCAGTGGGAGGCCATTCCTTGTGTCCTGTCACTCCATCCCTTGTCCCAAGTCGCTCTCCAGCTCTCTTGGAGCCCATTTAGGCACTGGAAGGACTCTGAGGTCTGCCTGGAGCCTTCTCTTCTTCAGGGACAGGTTCCTTTTATTGTGATGGAGACGCAGTGTCGTTCGTCCTCATTATTTGAGTATTTATGATGGAAGCTCTGGATGGTCTTTCCCTCAGATTGGATTTCTGCAGCTGGCAGGAATTGCTCCTGTCCTCCCCAAAGGTCCCTTTTCACCTGTCAGGACACAGTGCAGCCTTTTACCTGTTTATTCTTGTCTGTTGATTTAATCCCTGACTGTTGGGCTGACCAGAACACCGCGATCCTCAGAATTTCCATACTGCCCTGTATGTATGGGTTGGATTTCTCCTACTCTATTATTTTTATTTTTTTTTAAATCCTGCTCAATATTCAAGGACCATAAAAATGTTCCCCACTTATCATGAGCTGTTATCTCAACGACTCCTTACCATTATTAATAATCACTTTCACTGTCGTGTATTGCTCTTCCTTATGGCTCCCGAGGCAAATCATGGATGCAGGGAAGGTTTTCTAATGGTTGAGTCACAGGCTGGGGAGGAGCAGAGCTGTTTCTCCTCTTTCTGAATGCAAGACAACACATTTGGAGTAGTTTCTGTGGTTCCTGGTGGCCACCTCCTGAACGTGGTCATGCTGTGTCCTCCTGCAGGTGGTGACATCCATGGAGATGCTCCATGGGCATTTTGGGATTGGGATGTGCAAACTGGAGCTGGTATCCAGAGGCATCCAAGGTGATGGAGCCTAGCCCGTCCCACCGAGATACTGGGGAACTCCAGAACCTCTCAAGCTTTGGTATGAGATCTTCCCCCTTAAGGTATTTGAAAACCATGGAATGGTTTGGATGGGAAGGCACTTTTTAGATCATTGAGTTCCACTCCCTGCCATGGGCAGGGACACCTTCCACTGGACCAGGTTGCTCCAAGCCCTGTCCAGTCTGGGCTTGGACACTTCCAGGGATCCAGGGGCAGCCACAGCTTTTTTGGGAATTCCATTTCAGGGCCTCATCACCCTCCCAGAGAAGTCCTTCCCAATTTCCCATCTAATCCTTCCCTCTGCCAGTCTAAAGCTGTCATCTAGACCTGGTGGCTGGCAACTGGTTCTGGATGGCTCTGCTTGAGCTGGGGGTTGGGCCAGACTTGCAGGGGTTCCTTCCAGCCTCAAACATTCCGTGGTCTCTCTTGAAAACCTCTGGGCATTGCTGTTATTGATCATGGCACATCCTGTCTTGGGGCACTTGGACATCCAGAGGAATTTGAGATTTGTCCAAAGAAGCTTTGGCTGCCCCATCCCTGGAAGTGTCCAGGGCCAGGTTGGATGAGGCTTAGAGCAAACTGCTCTAGTGGAAGGTGTCCTTGCCCATGGCAGAGGGGCTGGAATGAGATGATCTTTAATGCCTCTTCCAACCCAAACCATCCCAGGATTTTATGATTTCACATCAAAAATTAGCCCGTGGCAGGTGGACGGACTCTCTGACAAACCTGGAGACAACTTGATCTTGCATGAGCTCTGGGATACCCTGAGTGCTGGTGGATCAAAGAGCTCCCATTCACCTTTAGTCTGCCAAATGGATATTTCCAAACCCACCCTTGAATTCCCAATCCATGCTCCTCCTGCTGCCTGGTTTTCCTTGCTGGGTGATGGCCCCAAAAGCAATGACCTCCCCAAAACTTGACTGATGAGCACCATCCCACTGGGAAAGGTGACTTTCTTCTTTTCTTCTCCAAGTCAGTGGTGGATTTTATTTTTTCCCGTTGTTTTGGGGGTTGTTTTCGTTTTCTGTTTTCCCAGCTCGGCGCGGTTCAGCGCCTCGTCCTCGCAAGCTGGAACGCCCGGATTAATTTGTGGTTAGATCTCTGTTAAGATTGCATCCACTTCCCCAGTCAGCACTTAATTGGCAGTCGCTTGATTTAACAGCGTGGGAGCCGGCTCCGGAAAAATGGCTTGGATAAATCACTGCCTGACGCCAGAAAATAGATATAATCTCAACATTAACTACATTAATAGTAGCAGGAGCCGAATTAAGAAAGCCATAAAGTAGAGGCAGGAGAGTATAAATTACAGCCATCTCACTGTCTTCTTCTCCAGGCTCTGCTTTCCATCCTCTCCCCGTTGGTGGGATGGGATTGTGCCAGTCTTGGGTCCAGTTGGGTTGTGGTCGGCTGTGTTGAGGATAGGGAAAAGAGGCAATTCCCACAATTCTCACCATTCCCAGCTCATGGCCCATCTTTGGGACAACACAAGAGTAGGTCTAATCAGTTTTAGTGGCTTTGTGTTGATTACAGTGAAGCAGAATGTTGAAATCATGGATTTGATTTTTTCCCTCCGGAGTCCCCACGTGGGATATGGGGTGTTTTATGGTCCTCTGGTCACAGGGATTTCTAGGGTGATTATTTTGGGTTGGATAAGGGGAGAAAATTAATTTCCTAGTGATGTGGATAGAAATCTATGGTGAGGTGGCCAGCTCCCAGCTCCTGGAGAACCCTCAGCAGGCCCCTGGCTTGTGGGTATCCGTGCTGTTCTTCCCAGGGGAGGCTTTGCCTTTATTTCCCGTCTGTGAAAACCAGGGAAATCAACTCGGGATAAGCGCTGTGATGGCTTCTTTTTCCCGATGCTCTGGATAAGTGTGAACTTCACAACTTCTCCTTCTCCTTAGGAGTCCGAAGGAAAAGCGTTCCTGCAGCTTTTGGTATTCTGTGGGATGCCAAAAACCTTCCCAGCTCTTCCAGCTGTTGCTTTATCCATTTGTTCCAGTGTTGACTGTTCATAAATTCCAAAGCACATCTGGCTGTTTTTTCCCTTTAATCAGGTGTTAGATCCAACTTTGGTTCTGAAGGTGACATTTTAGGATTTTTTTGTTGACATACTGGAGTGGAGATGCTCCACATGGAGATATTTGGGAGTCCTGGGGTGGGGCTGGAGGCTGAGCAGCTTCATGAGGACCAAACCCTCAGTGGGAAGGTGAGTTAGGAGTTGCTGGTGCTACCTCCCTGCTGGTGAGAGGGGTTCCAGAGCAGTTAATGATGTCCTAGAGCATCATAAAAATCTTTTTCCATCCACTTCTCTATGGGAAAATAGGAAGAGGGGGATGGTGATGCCATGGAAGTAGCCTTGCAAGTTACATCCCACCATGTAGAGGGTCGGGTCAGTACTACAAGCTGGAGGCAAGTTTTGGGTTCATTTAGGAAGTCTTCCTCATTTTTTGGTTGGCCTGGAGATTTTTGTGGAGTTTTTGGGAGTTTGGGAATTGCTCTGGGTCTGGTGTCAGCACAGGGGGACAGCTCTGTACGAGCCTGGTGTGGGAAGGGCTAATTTGGACTTAATGAGAGAGCAAGAATTAATTTGTTTGGTCTTAGAGCACATTTGAACACAATGTGTCAGATTTTGATGGAGCCATTAAAATCCTACATAACCCAACCTTTGCCCAAATTTCCCTCCACAATCCCTGATAAAAGGGAACACCCTGGGTTGTTTAGAAGTGACAGTGCTGCCAAGACTTTTATTTATTATTTTAATT
>VZUA01012188.1:0-17542 GCA_013401035.1 Horornis vulcanius | reverse complement strand
CCACATCCCTCTGTTGTTAGACCCCAGAGCTGGAGGCACCTCCACAGGTGGGGTCTCACCTGAGTGGGGCAGAGGGGCAGAATTCCCTTTTTTCTCAGGTTTATCCTGACCTTTTCAACTTTATTTCCAGCTTTTTGGTTCAGTTGTGCCCCCCCTTCACCACGTCCCGTTTTCTCCCCTGGAAATGGATTTTTAAAAGCGTCATCTTCCAGCGAATTTTCCTTTCCATCTTGTTGTTTATTAGGCTCTTAAAGGCAAAGCTTGTAATGCATCCATTGATCCAAATTCCAATTGAAGAGATGTGAGCACATAAAATGGTCCCGACCCTTTAATAATGGAGCGATATCCTTTGGAATGTAGGCAATGCAATTAGGACAAGGAACCAACCCCCTGCCCCTTGATGGGGGCCTTTGAATCATTTTTATCCATTCCATATATTCTGAGTCGGAGCTGAGTTCCTTTAAGTGTCTTCCTGGTGAGTATCTGATGGACTGACACTCTTAGAAGTGTTGGACCTTTTTTTTTTCTCTCTCTCTCTCGGAAACAGATCCAAATTTTTATAGATCCGTATTTATTAAATATGCATGTCTACATTTATAAAATATATATAATACATATTTTATATGTGAATAGTAATTGGGTGGATGGGCCGACTCCAGCCGTGTGAGGGTCAACAAAGCCAAGTGTTGGATCCAGCACTTGGATCAAAACAACCTCATGGAATGCTCCAGTGTTGTGGATAAAGGGCTGGAGAGATGGAAGGGGCCTTGGAGGCGCTGGTGGCAGTGGCTAAACGTGAGCCTAGGTGGGCAAGGAGGCCACTAGCAGCCTTTTTGTGTCCACAGGCCCAGGCCAGTGTCCACCCCCCTGTTCTGGCTGTGCAGTCCCTGGTGGGAATTTTGGGTTCCTCACAAGACAGACTTTGAAGGGCTGGAATGTGTTCAGGGAAGGGAATGGAGTTGGGAAGAATCTGGGGCACCAGGAGTGGCTGAGGGAGCTGGCAGGGCTCAGCCTGGAGAAAAAAGGCTCAGGGGGGACCTTCTGGCTCTCCACACCTCCATGGCAGGAAGTGGATCCAGGTGGAGGTAGGAATCTGCTCCCAGGGAACAAGGGATGAGAGAAAATGGCATCAAACTACACCAGGAGAGGTTCAGACTGGACATCAAGAGGAATTTCTTCATGGCAAGGGTTGGAATGGCTGCCCAGGGAAGTGGTGGAGTTCCTATCCCTTGAGGTATCCAAGGAATGCCTGGAGGTGGCACTCAGTGCTCTGGTCTGGGTGACAAGTTTGGGATCAGTCATAGGTTGGACTTCATGATCTTGGAAGACTTTTCCAACCTAAATAATTCCATGATTCCCTACATGTTATGTATACACTTACCCAGGCATAGACAGCACTGATATTAATAAATATTTACTGGATCATGGAATTACAGGGATGCCAAGAATTCATGCTAAGGAATCAGAGCTGATAACGCTGCTCCAGTTGTTTTGTGGGTCAGCTTATAAATGACAAGGAGACCACAAGATGGGATAAATCCTTGGATATACAACCACCTGCTAAAATTTGGAGAAATAAGCTTGGAGTCAACATCTGAATTTCTCATTTATTCCTTAAGTTTAATATAATATCAGGAAAACCAGTTCTTAAGGGGAAAAGATCATTTTTACACTGTTTTCTCTGCCTTTGTAGGTAAATTTAATTTCAATTTTAATGAATTAATCAAATTTACATTTAGTTTTCGAAATGCATCACCCGTGGATGTGTATCCATCCCTAGTCCAAGCTGTGGGTATGGGGTTTTCCAGAGGCAGCCAGTAGCTGGTGTTTTCCCAGTGGATAATTCCCTTCAGCACAGCCCTGCTGAACTTCTTTAACCTCTTCCACGCTGAGTTCCGGTTTTTCCATGGAATCCTGCTCCTCGTCCAAGATATTTGCTTTGATTAAAATGTATCATCTGTTCTGGCTCTTCGTAGTATTATTGCCGTTTCCTGTGTGAGGAAAAGAGCATTTAAAAGGAAAATACATTTGGAAAAAGCAATTATCCCAGATATTTTTGGAAAGCAGGCAGGAGGGAAAGCCTCCAGTGGGATTTGGCTCCGTGTCTGACTGATTATTGTGATAAATATTCAGAGTTGGAGCTGTTTGGGTCGGGATACGGACACAGCATTGGAATGATCCTCGGCAGATAGCCTTCCTGGGATATTCCAGCACTTGGAGCACATCCAGAGCTCTGAAATGGGATTTACAGGGATGAGCAGAGGGAGGAATATCATTTCTGTGCCAGGACAGGGGAAGGTCTAGGAGCTGCTCTCGCTTTCCCTTTGGTTTTAGCCCATCACTGAGGGTGGTAGGACACTGTCTGCGAGGGATTAAGGATTAATCCACGTGGACACAGGTCCTGGAGCTTCCCAAACAGAGCCACTAAAGCCAGCAACACCTGCCTGGAACGCAGCGAGCTCCATTTCAGCTAATCAGAGTTAAACCCTAATGAACTTTGTCCAATCGCCTGAGCTAATGGGGGTAAAAGGAATCTAATTAACCGGACAATAGTTCCCGGTCTTCCCGGTGTAATCACTGATCCGCCGCCGGCATTAGAGCAGCGGGATGGAAAGCTGAGTATTAGGGACCGTCAGCATTTCCATTCTCAGGCTCAGCCTAAGCGGTTTAACGGGACCTTGGCAGGGGGGTTTTGGGCTGAGACTTGACCTACCTTGAAAACAGCCTTCTGTTGGGAAATTGTCTTCTCCAGAGGGTCTTCTGTCTCATCTCCAGGGAGGCGTTTTCGTTGTGCAAACTTTGCTGGAGAAGTTGGAATTGTTTCCTAGGATCCTCCCTGTGGCTTGTTGTGGGTGGGATCAGTCCCAGGGCTGGAGAGAAAACAAGGGGATGGTTTGGAATTGGGCTGTCAGGGAGCAGGGAGGACAAGAGGAAACAACCTGAAGTTGTGCCAAGGGAGTTTTAGACTGGATATCAGGGAGAATTTCTTCATGGAAGGGGTTGTCAAGCATTGGCACAGGGCAGTGGTGGAGGAAGGAAGGCAGGGTTAGATGGGATACTGGGAAAAAAAGTTCATCCCTGTGAGTGTGGTGAGGCCCTGGCACAAGCTTAAGGAATGGTTTGGGTTGGAGGGGATCTTGAAGGTCCCACCCCCCTGCCATGGGCAGGGACACCTTCCACTATCCCAGGTTGATCCAAACCCAGTCCATCCTGGCCTTGGACACTTCCAGGGATGAGACAGACACAGCTCCTCTGGACAACCTGTGCCAGGGCCTCCCCACCCTCACAGCCAAGAATTCCTTCCCAATATCCCATCTTTCCTTGCCCTCTGGGAGTAGGAAGACATTCCCTGTCCCTCCATTCCTTATCCTAAGTCCCTTTCCAGCTCTCTTGGAGCCCCTTTAGGCACTGGAAGAGGCTCTAAGCTCTTCCTGGATCCTTCTCTCCTCCAGGCTTGACACCCCCAGCTCTCCCAGCACAATTCCATCCCTGCCCTCCTGACCTGGCCACACCAGTCCTTCAGCACAACTCATGACAAGGCAAATTCTTTCCCTGTTTTTTGTGCTTGGCACATGGAGCCAGGTTTGTATCCAGGCACTCCATCTCCCACAGAAATGAATTGGGTTACAAACAATAGTAGGGATTTAGGAAACAGGCAGGGAAAAGAGCTCTCCTCTCCCACTGCTCTGAGCTCCTCGAGGTGTTGCTGTATCTCCTGTGTTTTTTGGAAGGTTTTGGCAGGATTTCAGGGCTTTCTGTGGCTTCAAGCAGGATCATGAGCCCTGCAGGAGCTGCCAAGTGCCATGTGGAGCTCTGGCTTTTCATGGACAGAGTGGAGAGATAAAAGGGAATGGCAGCATGGGGATGAATGGCTTTCAGAGGAAAATGGCAATAAATCCAGTGGGAGGGAATAATGACACTTGAGGGAAGGGATGGCATCCAGAGGGACCCTTACAGGCTGGGCCAGTGCAAACCTTGGCAAAGCCAAGGCCATGTCCTGCAAGTGGATGGGACAATCCCAAGGACAGACCCAGGCTGGATGGGGAATAGATTGAGAGCAGCCCCAAGAAGGATTTTGGGGTGTTGGTGGCTGAAAAACTGAATGTGCCTCATCCATGTGTGCTGGAACCCAAAAATTCCCTTTGTCTTGGGCTCATCCCACAGCATGGGCAGCAGGACAGGAGGAATTTTTGCCCCTCCACCCTGCTCAGGTGAGATCCAACTTGCAGAGCTTTTTCTGGCTCTGAGGTCTAACAGCAGAGGGATGTGGAGCTGCTGGAGAAAATCCAGAGGAGGCCATGGAGGTGCTCCAAGGGATGGAGCGCCTCTGCTCTGGAGCCAGGCTGGGAGAGATGGGAATGTGCAGCCTGGAGAAGGGAAGGCTCCAGGGAGAACCTTGGAGCCCCTTCCAGTGCCTGAAGGGGCTGCAGGAGAGCTGGAGAGGGACTTGGGACAAGGGATGGAGGGACAGGACACAGGGAATGGCTTCCTGCTGCCAGAGGGCAGGGACAGATGGGATATTGGGAAGGAATTCTTCCTTGTGAGGGTTATGAGGAATGGAATTCCCAGAGAAGCTGTGGCTGTCTCATCCCTGGAAGTGTCCAAGGCCAGGTTGGATGGGGCTTGGAACAACCTGGGATAGTGGAAGGTGTCCCTGTCCGTGGCAGAGGGTTGGAATTCCATGATCTCCAAGGTCCCTTCCCACCCAAACCATCCCATGATTCTGTGGAATGTTCCCCCTCAGTTTAGCCCAAAGTTGCCTGTAAATTTTACAGCCCTTTCAGAAGCCACTCTAAGGAGATCGGGATATTTTGTCCATACCTGGATCTTTCCAAGAGGAATTATTTGAAAAGTTATCCAGTCTGTGTAAGGTTTGGGAAGTGACATCCTTCATGGGATGTGGAAACTGGGGAAAACCATGAAAAACCCCTCCACAACACTTCATTGCAGATGTAATTTTCTAATTTTTTTGGTGGTTTTTTTTTTTTTGAGGAATCTCTGTTCTCATTGGTTGGTAAGAGTTTAATTTATTTGCAACTATTTTCCTTTCCAGGTCAGGGGGATTTATTGGGAAGGTACATCTTTATTTAGGTAATTAAGGAGCTTAAGAGGTGCTCATTGAAATTCTTAATTTTTCCCAGGTTTTGAAAATGCTAAATGAGATCTGGGCTGGATTATTATTTTTTTCCTTGAGATTAACATTAAGCTGCATTTGAATGGAAATTCAGATTCAATTGAACCAAATTAAAATAGGGTTTTTTTAAAAGTGTTTGTTTCATAATTAGAAGTAATTATTGAAAGGAGGGAATTGTTTATGGGTAAATTAATGTGTTTTTGCTGGTCACTGTGTATTTAAAACTAATGGATCCTCTGTATTTATGGATGTATGTTAGGAAAAGACACATCCCTTTCTATTTTTAATTTCCAATCACTTTTCCAACCTCAAATACCATCAACAGTGGACTGAATTGTTTGAATTATCCCAATCAGGTCCTTTAAATAAATTAAATCTTAATGTAGAAAGTGTTTATTTGAGGTTTGACCTTTATTATTTTAAGGAGAAAGCATCAATGTTGATAAAAATCACATAAATCAAACATTTTAGTGGAATTACTTGGCTTTAGCTGTTGATTTGGGATCTTCAGGGGTCTGGCAGGTGAGGATAGAGATGGAGAAGCTTCCAAGGGGCATCTTGGAGCATTCCTGGTATGTTTGAGGAACACTTTTAGCCCTAAATCCTGTGTTGTTTGCTAAGGAATGATGAATGACTGAGGAAAACGTGAGTTTTTGGGTTTTTTTTCCCTCCTAAATGAGGATTTTCCATTGCCACCTTCCAGGCTTGTGGCAGACGAGCTCCCTCCTTCCTCACCTCTCTCCCTGTTGCTTTCCATAACCATTGCCCCCGCGATGATCCTCTCTTTCCTCGGGATTCAAATGCCAGCATGCAAATGTGATTTCTGACTATGCAAGGATTATTTTTGAAAAAAAATATAAGCTAAGCCCAAAGAAGAAATCCAGTAGTAAAAGAAAACCATTCTTTAAGAGCCACTTGTATCGCCGCCAGCGCCGGGAAATCCTCTCCGTTTCGGCCGGCTGGGAACGCCGTCGGGATGTTCTTGCTCTGCTTGTGGGGTTGTTTTTAACTTAGAGACATCAAATACTCTAAAAATTTTATATTTCATGTATAGGGGAATTTTTGCAGGGGTTTGGGTGGGAATTTTGGATCACAGGGTCTTGAGTTGATGAGGGAATGGGGGTGTTAAATCTGAGCATGCAGGAGCGATCGTGCTTGTATTTAACCTTCATTTTCCACGTTGGCTTGGAAATCTCCCAATTTTTTTCTTTTTTATAGATTATTTGAACAAGGAATTATTTTCCCAGCATCACTTGCTGGCTCCTGGCTGAAGTTTTGGCAGTTTTGCTCCATTCTGAGTAGGTTTGGAGCTCCACTCTGAGAAGGGAGTAGAGCTAGGAAGGGGTCTGGAGCAACCAGGAGCAGCTGAGGGAGCTGGGAAAGAGGCTCAGGGCTCTCCACAACTCCCTGACTGGAGGGTGGATCCAGGTGGGGATCAGGATCTGTTCCCAGGGAGCAATAGACAGGAAAAGAGGAAACAGCCCCAGGTTGTACCAGGAGAGGTTTAGTTTGGATACTGAGAAGCTTTTTTCATGGAAAGGTTGGGCAGGCTGCCAAGGCAGTGGTGGAATTCCCATCCCTGTAGGAATCCAACATCTGTATGGATGTGGCACTTTGGGATGTGGCTTAGTGGTGGCCTTTGCAGTGCTGGGAGAATGGTTGGGCTGGATGATCTTGGAGAGCTTTTCCTACCTAAATGCCTTTGGAATTCTCTGAAGGACACACTAGGGTAATGTTCAATCCTGGGAAATCAGACATGGTCAACATAAGCACCATGAAATGCTCAGAGTGAGGCAAAGTTGCTGCTGCTTCAAGAGATGGACTGGAATAAGCCCAAACCTTATCCTACAGAATCATGGAATGATTTGGGTCGGAAGGGACTTCAGAGATCATCTTGTCCAAACCCCTGCCATGGACAGGGGCACCTTCCACTAGCCCAGGTTGCTCCAAGCCCCATCCAACCTGGACTTAAGTGTTTTATCAGCCTGGGACCTCCCTTTGTAACATTTTTAGCACCAGACTCTGATTTTCCCTGTAGTTGGTGTTGAACCTCCGCCAGCTACGCCGCTGTTTTTAAACATTTTTATATCATTCCTCCACCCCCTCTTCATTAAAAATTTTTCTTCCGCTGTCCACCCTGGGGGTGGGGGAAAGACAACCCTCAACCTTGTGTAGTCAAGGTTATGGCGATAAATTCCGGAGCATTGTCACTTCTATTCGGAGTAAATTGGCCGGCCGCTCTCGGGCTGAAGGGGAGATAATTTGCTGTAGTATTTCAAATGGATTAGAAATGGATTTGAAGGGAAAGTTCATGCCTCCCATTACAAAGGCTAGAAAGAAGACTATCTTAAGGCACTGTTCACACTCTAGCCTTCATTATCCACGCTTAATACCTTTCCTATTTTCCAGCGTTAATGAAATTTCCTGCCGGAGCGGGGCCTTGTGGACGGACGGGAGGACTCTTTAGATCCGCGGGATGCGCGGCAGAAAGGGAATTACAAGGCCCTCGTGTCAAGGGGCCCAGTGTATTCTTCAGGTCCTTGGCCCGGCTATTATCTCATTAATTTTATCCTCTTTTGTCAATACAGTTCATTTCCAAAGGCCGTCCTTTCCATTAGGGTAACAATTCCACGGAGAGCTGGGATCCCGCCGCCGATGAAAAGCGAGTGGGCGTTGGGCTCCGTCCCCTTGCCGGTGGCTTTTCCCCGCCACCACTGCCTTGGATGTCACTGAAAGGGAGGGGGACACACACACTGGTGGCTTTGTTGGGGCCACACAGCCACTTGGGAGCAACAGCTTGGATTCAGAGGGACATAAAGGGTTCCTGCAAGTGAAGGTTGGGAAGTTGAGTTCCCTCCCTGCTGTTCTGTGTGGGCGTGGTTTTTCCGTATAAAACATAATTTTCGTTAAATTTTAAATCTCTTAAAGCTCTTATAATATATCCTGCCTAATATAATAAATATAATAGATATTCTAATAAATATTACTTTATATGTATAAAAGGATGAGGGGATATCACTGCTTGGACATTTGCACCACCCAGAAGGTGGAAATGGAGGTGGCCAAGCTTCCAGTGAGCTCAAACTGACCTCCTGGATGGGACTCTCCATCCCTGGAAGTGTTCAAGGCCAGGTTGAATGGGGCTTGGAAGGTGTCCCTGCTCATGGGCAGGAATTGGAACTTGGTGATTTTGAAGATCCCTTTCAACCCAAATCATTCTGTGATGATTCCATGGCTTCAGTCTGCTGGCCCTTGGGGCTTTGGCAGCCTGACCAGGTGCTCTGCAGAAGCTTTGCTTGGAGGCCAGCCAGAGGTAACTTTTCTCCCTCAAAAATACAACAACTCTAAATTAGAGGAGGTTCAGCCCCGCTCCCTTTGAGGAATGAGTTTTGATGCTGTTTGCCAAAATTCTTGAAAAAATCATAGATTTGTGGAATGGATTGGAATGAACCTTAAAAATCATCCTGCTCCAACTCCCTGCCTCAGTGGGGATGTTCTGGTACAGCGTCTGCATTTGGAGGCTCCCTCAGTTTGGAACTTGGCCATCCCTAAGGAATTCTAAAGAAGTAAGAGGTGTGTGACCACTTATGGTGACAGAGCAGCAAGGCAGGAAAATAAATATCCCAAGGATTTGGGGAATCCAACCACCAGGATCTTAAACTGGTGCTTAAACTAGTGTGAGTCAGTCTCAGGTGGTGTGAGCAGCCCTGGGGCTGTGTAGGGTTTGGGGTGGTTTGGGTTTTATTGACATTACAGCCAAAAAAGGTTTAATGTAATGTATTATCTCATACATGTGTGTCTATGTGATAATACAATGTATTAGGGCATATATGTAAATTTATATTCAATAGATGTTGAACGTATCTCTATAGATATAGAATATTTTAAATATATACGGATATGTCAACATATATAGGTATATCTATATTGATACAGTATCTATTTAAATACATAAAATATCTATTTAAATATGTTTATCCTATATATATGTCTGTATATAGTTTTTATATATACAGTGTATCTATATATCTATAGATCTGTATATCTGTATATCCATGCCATGAGTGCTTCCACAGCTGTGCCATATCCCACTTTTTCCCTACAAACCAGAGTGGGGAATGTTGGATGAAACCCTGACTTCCTCCCTCTACTAAATAAAATATGAAATGTATAATATATAGAAAATAACGTCTATATATTATATGTATTACCTATATATTAGTGAATATATGTAATTCAATATATATTCTACATATTCAATAATATATGAATAATATAAAGTGCTAAGAATAAAAATAGAATCTGGGCTTCATATAAATTGACTCTAGGTATTACAATATATGGATATTGAATATATCTAGACGTTATTGAACATATATAATTCAATATATGTATTCAGTGCATATATTCAATAATATATAGAGATAATTGATGGATATAGAAGGCCCACAGAATATAGGTGATAGTATATAGATTTATGTATAAAAGTATCAATATTTATTATTCTATATAATACATAGATCTTGTATTTCAATACATATACTCAGGTGATATATATTCAATTGTTTGTGTATCTATATGGAAATAGATTTGTGTGGCTATCTCTATGTATTACCCAGAGATAATATATAGGGAATATATATGGAATTAGAAGAAGTCTTTGAAGGGACTAATTCAGCTGGGAAAAAAGAGCCCCAAATCCATTGGCTCTGCAGCCCCTGTGAATGGAGGGATGGAGCATCCTGGGGTCCTCCCAGGGACGTGTCACTGGGAGGAAGAGGAGATGGATGGATCTGGGAGAGATCACAACCATGGTGGTGTTTTGCAATACCTTCATTAGAATCCTGAAATGGGTTGGGATGGAACCCATGGGCAGGGACACCTTCCACTATCCCAGGTTGCTCCAAGCCCCATCCAGTTTGGCCTTGGATGCTTCCAGGGATGGGGCAGCCACAGCTTCTCTGTGAATTCCATTCCAGCACCTCACCACCCTCCCAGGGAAGAATTCCTTCCCAATATCTTATCTAATTCTGCCCTCTGCCAGTGGGAAGCCATTCCTGCTTGTCCTGTCACTCCATCCTTTGTCCCAAGTCCCTCTCCAGCTCTCCCTGGGGTCCTTTTAAGTACTGGAAGTTCTCCCAGGATCCTTCCCTTCTTCAGGCTGAACACCTCCAGCTCTCCCAGCCTGGCTCCAGAGCAGAGGGGCTCCTCGGAGCATCTCTGTGGCCTCCTCTGGACTTGCTCCAACAGGTCCACGTCCTTCTGCTGGGACCCCAGAGCTGGACACAGAGCTCCAGATGGGATCTCAGAAAAGCAGAGTAGAGGGGGAGAATAATCTGTCACCCTCCTGGCTGCTGGATATTTGATATTATTTTTTTTATTGCCCCTGATATGGCCCCAAGACCTTTTTTCAGGTCCTGCAGCCAGTGCTGGATGCATCCTTGGCCTTACTGGAGTTTTCTGGGATGTGCTGGGTGATCCATGAGTGACCCAGATGTCCCTCATGCCATCGCCACCTTCACCCAGTGACGCCACCACTGTGACTTTTTGAGTCTCTAAGACTTGATGCTCGTCTCTGGAGTAGTTCCATGAGGAGGAAACCCTGGGGAAGCTGAAACGAGGAATTTATTGAATTCCCATCCCCTTCCACAAAAACCAGGCAGCAAATTTTCCCAGCTCTGTAGCCAGTGGCAACAGCCCTCCGGAATGAATAGGCTGTCACGCTCAGCATTAGGAAATGTAACTATTCCATTTTCCAGCTCTCTTTTTCTTTGGAGCACATGTTCATTTAAAGGAAATACTCATCGGGGTTTGCATTCCACTGATAGGATAGTGGGATCTTAATTTACGGATATTCTCCGGTAATGTGCGGTTTATATACGTTCTGCTAATAGCATTATGAGCATAGTTTGGGCTAATACAAAATTAGAGCTCTAATTTGCATAAACAAATTACTGTTTGGATTAGCGCTAAATGAGGAAGGCGACTGATATTGGAGGAGATTTGAGTTGGCTGCAGTGGCTCTGTTTGCATAGTGGGGGATGGATAGGAATGAGCTGGGAGGCTGCCTTGCGGGTCAGGAGGGAGGTGGGATGGTGCAGGAGGTACCAGGTCATGGAGTGGACAAGATTTTGGGTGGCAGAGGAGCCTCTCTGGGACATGTGGCAAGGTGGGGGTTGGCCTCTTTTCCCTGTCAGCTGGCAACAGGATGAGAGGAGATGGCCTCAAGCTGTGCCAGGGGTGGTTCAGGTTGGATATCAGAAGGAATTTCTTCATGGATTGTTGAACATTGGGGTGAGCTGTCCAGTGAGGTGGAATGGAGTCCCCATCCCTGGAGGTGTTCAAGGAATGCCTGGACATGGCACTCAGTGTTCTGGTCTGATTGACAAAGTGGTGATCAGTCACAGGTTGGACTTTATGGCCTTGGAGGTCTTTTCAGACCTAAAAGATTTTGGGATTCTGTGATATTTATCCTTCAGATGTCCCTTCAGAACTTAATGGTCTTTCAGAATAACGTTATGGGCAACAGTAACTGGATTGTGATTCCCTATCCATCTCCATCCCACGGCCTCAGTACGGGGTTTGTGAATTTAGGGAGAGCTGAGGAGGTGGAGACAGGTCCCTGGTGCTGTCCACTGGGTCCTGCTGAGGTCCAGCTCCAGGTGACAGGTGGGGGATGGAGATGCTCCTGGGTGACTTGTCCCATGCAGGGATTGAGGAAAATCCTTCAAAGAGCCAGATTTGGGGGCAGAATAAAAATACCAAGGTTGTGGTATCTGATTCATAATAGGAATAATTATAACTAAAAATACAGACTTGTGTAATGTTTTGGGTTGGAAGGGACTTTAAAGACCATCTAGTTCCAAACCCCTGCCATGGATGGGGATGCCACCCACTGGATCAGGTTGCTCAGAGTCCCATCCCACTTGGCTTTGAAGCACTTCCATGGATGTCAAAGCTTGTAGAGTTCCATAAAACTTGGCTAAGCTCAGTGAAGGTCCCATCTTGCTGATTCTCTCATGGGATTGCATCCACATTTCCTTGTTTTTGCTGGAGCTGGAGGTGGAAGCAAGGATGGGCAAAAATGGGGGAGAGTCCCTGATGGTAATTTTTTTGGTGTCAGTCATGAGGAATCAGAACTTTTCCTCTGTCAACAGCAAGAACATCCCTGGTTCTTCCATACATCTCCTCCGTTCCAGCGGGAGCTGTCCTTGCCCATGGCAATGGGGTTGGAATGAGATGATCTTGAAGGTCCCTTTGAACCCAAACCATTCCATGAGTCTCCAGTCCCATAGTTTGCTCATGAAGCACCACCTCCTTGCGACATTTTCCCAAATTTGGGCTGACCTTGACTTTATTTTTCTTGCAGGTCCATGTTGTTAAACCAAACCCGACCCTCACTCCAGGGTGGCAAATCCCAGCTCACCCAACAGCGCTGGAGGAACAAAGGCTTCCGCTGCATCGGCGGGGTCATGTACAGGGTGTCGGCCAACAAACTCTCCAAAACTTCCAGCAGCCCTCTCCGGGCCAGGGACTTGGGCACCAAAACTCCCATCAGAGCAGGTGAGCAGGAATTTGTCCCAGTTCATGTCCAAAATCCATTGAGTTCAGTTTTTAGCTGTTTATTCCCAGCCTGTGGGTTGCAACTCATCCTCCGGCATTGAAAAATTCCACATATGGAGGTGGTGGACATCCCATGGTGCCAAGGGCTTTTCTTCCTTTACAGTAACTCTGAAGGGGAAATAATGTTGGAGAAGTTAAAAGTTTAGGAGAATTAAGGTTTTTCTTAAGTCAGACTTAATTCAGGCTTGTGGAGATGTGTCGTTAAACTTGGTTTAACAATCAAAGTCTCAGGTAATTTCAAACAGCACCACAAGGTTGAATGTGCTTGAGATGCTCATCAAATTATGTTCAGTACTGACCTAAAAATTTGGGAAGATCATTCTTCAGATAACTGTGGAATGATGTCCCCATTTTGAGACTTCCTGGCTTTACATCACGGCTTTGACTAAATTTGTGTTTCAGCTCCACCTGTGTTTGATGCATCAAGTGTGGCTCTTAAAAAAAGAGCAGATTTCAACTGTGTTTAAAGCACAGTTTTAAATTTCTTCTTGGTCTCGAATATTTTTGCTCCCTAACTGGTTTATTGAGAATTTTTGGGGATAGTTAAACTGGGGAAGGCAAAACCAGTGGCTTTGTGCTGATTTTCCTGGGTGGAAGGATGAACAGAGCAGAGATGAGGATTTTTATGGATGATGATGGAAATCAGGCAATGAGGGGTGGTTTGGATTGGAAGGGACCTCAGGGTCATCCAGTTCCATCCCACTGAGACACCTTCCACCAGACAGGGTTGCTCCCAGCTATGTCCAGCCTGGCCTTGAATGCCAAAATATGATGGGAAAGCAAATGAAGAGGAGAGATGCAGCCTTCAAAACCATCTGCACCACAATTCCTGTGGGAATTCCGGGGCATCCTGGGTGGTGTTAAACCCACAAAGAGCAGGATTAGGGAGGGAAGGAGGTTTGTGCAGGGATAGGAAGTGGAGCTGCCTGTTGATGATGGCAGAGATGATGATGAGACAGTGGCCGAGGGATGTGGAGCCGATGGAATGTCTCTTCCAGGTAATTTCCCTTCTGAGAGCAACAAAGGGAGGCTCAGCAGGAGTTGGGGAATGGTTTGTGAGTGTTTTCACAACTCAGCTCTTCTCAGGTCAGATTTTTGATGTCTGACTCTCCTGCAGCTTTCTCCTTGCTGCCAAGTCCTCAAATAAGGACGACCATCCTCAGGAGCACATGTCTGTAGTGGATTCTTTAGGAACCTGGGATCCTGCCTGGTAAATCCTTGGCTTTGGTGATGCATCTGAGGAGGAGGGGCAAGGATCAGAGTTTGGAGACTCAGAAAAAGTGGCCATAAAACAACACAGGGGTTTGTAGAAAAAAAATTTTGGATTTTTCCCAAGAGCTTTGCTACTGGTACTGGGATTTTCCAAAGTGTCTGGATCAGGATAACCGGCTGCTCAAAACCAGCTTGAGGGTGGCATCATCTCTTAAGCATCATTTCTGGGCATTGAAGATGTCACCAAAGGCAAAAAATGTCCTGCAGGAATGGAAGAGAAGAGGTGAAACCCCAGGACACAGAGCAGGGGATGGATTTCAGGACAGAGTTGGACCAGTAGGAAGAATCCTTGGGAGAAGTGATGGCTGGAGGGACTGGAAAAGTGGAAGATCTGGAGCTGCCAAGCAAAGGAAGGATGTCACTCCATGGCCAGGTGGAGCAGCCAAAACCCAAGGGGCTTGAAGTGGCGGGAGAGCTTTCCAAGGACAAGGATGATGAAATGCTGGCTCTAAAATCTCTATTATTTTAAAGATTTTTTTAAAGAACAGGTTTAGTAAACTTCTTTTTGGGGAGGACATGTGTGGAAAAGGTCCTGCCTTCCACCCAGAAGGTGATTTTTTTTTTTTTTTTTAATTTATCCAAGTGCAAGGAAGTCTCTAAATTTGTCTGGAAATAGCAAAGTCTCATTTGGGCAGCTCAGCAAAGGCTGATGGATTTGGCCTGTTCATGAATATCCATCACTGGGTTGGGACCAAGTGGAGAAGCACCAACTTGGAGGCAAATTTCTGGAAGAGGAATTAAGCCAAAGGTATGATGGGAGGATTTCTGCAGATTCAGGCCTTGGAATTGCTTTGGGGGTTTCCTGAGGGGATTTGGGCTGGCAGGGCATGGAGGAGATGTGACTCCCTAATTTCTCCTTCTTCACTGAAACCACATCTTCTAGTGAGGTCTCATTCAGAGAATTGGGCTTAATTAGTCCCACTTTGGGAGAGAAGATCCCTTCCACGGTTATTCCCTATAAAATACAATCCCATCTATTTATTATTTTGAAGATATTCCTTATTTTGCTGTTGCCTCTTTCCCCTTGCCACATATCACGTTGGCTTTGTAACCGCAAAACCCGAGGAACTGCTGTGGATCAGTATTTTCATGTCATCTTTCATCTCTCACTGTAATTCATCCTCCTTCCCAAGGATGGATTCCACAGCTTCCTCTTGCCTTAGGATAACTGGGCCTGGCAGGGCGGAAGATTTGTGTGTTCTCATCGGCTGCGAACGTTTGCTCAACGCTCTGTGTTTTCAACACTTGACAAAGTTTATTTAAAAGATGGAAAAAAACGGCTTTTCCTTTCCCTTTCAGTGCCAGGCACCATGTGTTTGGAACAGTGGAGAGACGGGAAATGCTCCTGACAGTTTAATAGCTTGGAGTTTACTTCCAGTGGGTTATAATTCTGCTCTTTCCCTGGATTTATAGGGTTGGGGTTTTATCTCTACAGTACAAAATCTGATGCCGGGCGCTGGGGCTGATCCATCCACACCATCGTAGCATTTCCAAGTGATATATTGATGGATGCTGGTGGTGAGTTAAGATTTGGTCCTGGGGATGCTCTTCCTGCATCCTTGTGCTATATTGGGATCAATCCTGAGGCTACCAGGGGCAATGGGAAGAGCAGTTTTCCATGGCTTTTCTGGAATCAGTTGTTAGTGCTGAAGAGATGAGGAGGGCACACGGCTTGGGGGCAAGGAAAGTGTCACTGCAATCCCAGGAAAAAATTCTGGAGGTGTTCTGAACATAAAAAACCTCCCTGGAGCAATCACAGCATCACCATGGCCTGTGCTGCTGCCGAGAACTTTGCTCTCATCCCATGTGTGACTCTGCGCCCAAAGGATTCCTGTGCCTTCCACACTTGTCTATGGAAAGCTGCAAATAAAATACAGAAATAAAAAGGCATGGGTTTTTTTGCCTTCCCAGCTGGATAGGGAGCTTGGATGTGGCATAATTCATTGCTCAGGCAAGGATGGAGAAGAAAACCCCGAGCTTAAACACTCTCTGCTCATCCCTGTGCAAGAGGAAGATACAGAATCACACATGGAAAGGCTCCATCCCTTTGGGATAACTGGTATTTCAGCACCCATGTATTTTTTCACTTTGCAGAAGTCTTGGAAAATGGCAGTGGGATGGCATGGAAAGCATTTGCTATGTGGCAATTAATTAAACAAGCGGAATAATTGGGTTTCTCCGCTCACAAAGAACCTTTCCTTCATTTCTTTCTCCAGCTGCTAAGGCGTTTTCCAGACTCTTGAGGAATTTCCATGAAATCAGGGAGAGAAGCAAAAGGTCCTGGGCAATGTAGAGTTTCACAAAGAAATACAGAAGGGGAAATACAAGATTGAAAGCAGCAGAAAGCAAATTAAGGTTTGACATTGTCCGGAAACCAGCCCTGACCCCAATCTCGGCACGAGCCGCCGCCGCTGCCGAGAGAGGAATTGCACTCTGTGAGCTGGGGCTGGCTCCAGCAGGGTTTTCCTAATGTCCAGCCTGTTTTACCATGGGCAAATCCTCACCTGCATGATTTCCTCATGCTGAGGTTTTAGCTCTTGTTTGGAGAAAGGCTGATGGCTTTGAGGGGGCTCCAGGGGTGGCAGCTGGCCCCTTGAGCAATGTGATTTTATTTACTGGGGTTTTTGAATTCTCTCCATGACCATATATTCCAGAGCCTTGGGGATACCCAGGATGGCTGAGCTTGCAAAGGTGGAGATTTAAGAGGAGTTTGAAGTCCTCCCAAGCTGGGGCATCTCCCACACATTGTGACAGTGGCTCTGATCCCAGAGAAACAAATTATTAATGAAAACATGGTTGAGTTCAGGCTTCCAGAACTGGGAAGGACTTTCCCTGCATCCAGATGCACTTCCTGTCTCCATCCTGCTGTGTAATGTCCCTTCCTGCCTCAGTTTCCCCTCTCTGCTGCACAGGTGATCAGCTGGGAAGATGGAAGGTCATGGAATCACGGAATGGTTTGCGTTGGGAGGGAACTTGAAGATCATCCAGTTGCGACCCTCTGCCAGGAGCAGGGACACCTTCCACTATGCCAGGTTGCTCCAAGCCCTGTCCAGCCCAGCCTTGGACACTTCCAGGGATGACACAGCCACAGCTTCTCTGGGCAATCCATGCCAGGGCCTCCCCACCCTCACAGGGAAGGATTTCTTCCCAATATCCCATTTCTCCCTGCCCTCTGGCAGTGGGAAGCCGTTCCCACTGTTTTGCCACTCCAGGTTCTTGTCCACAGTTCCTCTCCATCTCTCTTGGAGTCCCTTCAGGCACTGGAAGGGGCTCTAAGTTCTCCCCAGAGCCTTCTCTGCTCCAGGCTGGACATTCCCAGCTCTCCCAGCCTGGCTCCAGAGCAGAGGGGCTCCTGCCCTTGGAGCATCTCTGGACTCCCTCGTCCACTGCATCAGGCTGGGCAGAGGTGATGGATGCTCCTGAACATGATTTGGGCTGCAGTGGGAGAACTCCACACTTGGAGATCTCCACGGTGCTAGAATAAAGTGCTCTCTGTCCTCCCTGTTTACCAAA
>VZUA01012185.1:24952-35470 GCA_013401035.1 Horornis vulcanius | reverse complement strand
TAGAAATACATAGTCAATTTTAAAAGGTAATCATCCTGGATACTGAGTTTTTATGGTTTAACAGCTGATTTAAAACTGAAATTGGATTTCCTTCCACTTCCACCCATTATCCATGGTATAGCTGAGCAACACCAACCTCATGTTATTGAGTTATTGAGTTATTGAGTCTATCACACACACACTGTGTGAGTGCACACAGTTCTTGCTGACTGGGATTAACTGCACCAATCTTTAACTGGTAAACCTTGGTTTTCACAGCAGTGATTTCTTGCTGGTGCTGCTGCTGCTGTAGATGCAGAAGCATTGATCTGGAACTCTTTGGGAGTGTGTTCTTCATTCTGGTCTGTTCCTTTTCTGGAAAAGCCTCCTTTTTTTTTTCTTTTACATGTCTCCTCCTCAATCACCTGTTTCCAAAACAACATTTCTGAGTGAGTTATAATGCCCTAATTCTGAGGAATTTACTCCTGCAGCAGATGTAGTGGAGCTGTAGGAAGAAAACCAATCTCTTAAAGGTTTGGACATCAAATGGGGCAGAATTAAGGCTGATGTGGCTTAAATGTTTCTCAGTTGTGCAAAGAGCTGGTGGAGGGCCTGGAGCACAAATCTTATGAGAAGGAGCTGGAGGGGGGTGCTCAGCCTGGAGAAAAGGAGGCTCAGATGGGACCTTGTCACTCTCCACAACTCCCTGACATAAGGAGGCAGCCAGGTGAGGGTCAGGCTCTGCTCCCAGGTAACCAGTGACCGGACAAGAATGAATGACCTCAAGTTGTACCAGTAGAGGTTTAGATTGGATATTAGGAAAAAAATCTTTACTGAAAGGGTTGTTAGGTACTGGGACCAGCTGACTGGGGAAGTGGTGGGATCACTGTCCCTGAAAGTGTTCAAAAATACATGGATGTGGCACTTGGGGACATGGTTTAGTAGTAAACATGGTGGGTTTTGGGTTAATGTTTGGACTTGATGACCTTTATAATTTTTTCCAACTTTAATGGTCCTGGGATTCTTTGAACCTTAGTGTTGACACAATGGGAGCTGCCATGGATGTGGAGATGGCAGCAGTAGCTCTAGACAAGGCAAGTCTTGGGAGAGCTGGGAAGGTGAGAAGGGAATTAATTGATGCTTCCAAACAAGTCATGGAGCACCACTGGCTTTCTGAGCATGGCTCAGGTCCCCACTGCAGTGTGTGGGAGGTGTGTCAAGTTGGTATCTGTGGGAGGGGAGAAGAGAGTGTCTGTGTGAATTGATGGCCTGAAGATGCATTTTCACTTGTGAATTTGGGCTGGAGCTGTTCTCCTCCACCTCAGGTTGCCTCAACAGAGTGCTAGGCAGGCAGATTAAAAAATTAATTTTAAAGACTCTTGAGGGATGTCAGTCAAAGGTGCTTAAGAAAAGCCATATGCTGCTTCCTGAGAGTGAGGATGGATATCCAAGGGTGACCATGAAGCCTTGGCATTGCAAGGGTTTGAAGGCTGTGCCTCTCCCCCAGGAAAGAGCATTTAGGGAAATCTAGCTGTGTATCTGCTTGCACTGGAGTCAGTGGTGGCATTCCCAGGCTCAGCAGCTGCTTATGTACTGTGGAATGATATCCAGAATTCATCCTCAAGGACCTGCCTTAAAGGAGGGAAGGATGTAGACACTCTACTATGTATCCACAGAAGAGGTCAAGCTAAGACAAAACACATTCCCAGGATAAGGTCTATCTGTCTGAAATTCTGACCTGAGTTTTCTAAGCCTAGTAAATGGATACTAATGCAAAATTCCATGCTGGCTAAATGGATTTCAGCTAACTTTCTGCTATGAAAGCATTTCAATTTTAACAATAGCTGTCACTCCCAATATAATACAGAAATAGTTTAGTAATACAGGCCTTAAAACACTCCTCTGATAAATATTTATATTACTTATTTTAAGTTAAAAGCTTGGTTATGAATTGTTTTCATTCCAGCAGTGTAAACATCCTTCTAGAGTCTGAACTGCAATGTTGAGATTGAAGTCGCTTTCCCTATTTGCTTTCTCTTATTTTATCAGTGCAAAATATTCCTTAGTGGAGTCTGATAAAAGTATTTCACCATACAAATGCCCTTATTTTCTGTACAGTACAGAAGGGAAAAATAATGTTAGGTACTTTACTGCAGTCAGCAAAAAAAATCAGTTCTTTGTCAGATTTTAGTGTAGTTTAAACAGAAATTTGAACACATGACCATAAAACACAGGCCTTCTACGCAAGGGGCATTTTCCTGGTCATAAATGGATTTTGGCTATTGTTTGGTAAATGTTTTATGCTTATTTGATAAAGGAAAGCTTTATAAAATGAGAAACAAAAGCTATTTAAGGTGTGTGAAGCAAGGTACGAGCACAAATAGCCTCAGCTCTGAATTGACAAGCAGTAATAGATAAATAACTGGATATGGGGTTTGAACTGGAATCACCATATTCTTGTGGTGAAAGGGAGGGATTTGAATGATGGCAGGAAAATGCAAGCTTCCCCAGTATCATCAGTCTGAAGTGGCTGTAGAAATTCAGGCAGTCATTTAATAAAAACACCTCTTTTACTATGGAGGCTGTAAATTATACAAGCCTGTCAAGTTACAGCTCTGCCTTTGTGCCCAGCACGATTGTAATGTTCTCAGTCCATAATTTAGAAAAGGATTAAAGTTCTCCAATGCTCTGCTGTTTTTACAATGTTTTGGTGATAATAAGATTACCTCAGCCTCCCTCTCTCATGTGAAAAATGTCTCTAAAAAGACATACCATATTTGAAGGTGGGGTTTTCTCACACACAGATGCATATATTTGAGAGCGAGAAAATACATGACAGTGGTGTCTGGCATCAAACTCTTATTGTGGGGCTGGAGATGCCTCATTACTCATGGATGCTGAAGGCATGCAGATGATGCATGGATTTGCTCTGTACAAATGCTACTGCATCTTTAAGGTCATGTCAGCAAGGTTTTTGTTTATTAAAGAAAAGGTTTCAAAAAGAGTTTTTTTAAAAAGCTTATGAAACAGCAGTGATTTTAGAGGACCTATTCCTTGTAAAGACAAATTTCTTTAATTACCAGGGATAATTACTGGATAAACCTCAGGAGGACAAAAATACTACTGGTGTTGTCTGTCAGAAAGTAAAAGCAAAATAGATTTTCTACCTGAATTAAATCATGCTTTTTGAAGACTGGTATCAGTGGGTATTCTGGAGATGGCAGAAAATTACACAAATGGTGTAGAAATTTCCTGTTTGCAGCAGTAGCAAGCTCTGACTTCTCTCATCATTTGCATCAGCACATCAGGTCATCAGTTTGCCGCTGGGTTTAGAACTTAGCTGCTGGGCCTTTTAGGGGCAAAGGGATATCTTATTTTTGAAAAAGAAAATGGAAAAATACTTCCCTGAAAAATTTGTGGTTTGGGTTTTTTTTTTAAAGATGGCACCATGAAGCCACCCAGATATTTGGCAGAGGTCCTGCGGAGGACAGATTAGACAGCAAAATGCTGGAGAGTCAGGCAAAGATGCATGGAAAACAAAATTTGTTATATGCTGCTTTAGTATTCCTCTGATTATCTCTACCACATACCAGACATACTTAGGTTTCAATTTCCTTACAAAAACTTGTGTTAATAGCATTTGCTTGAATTATTTAAGAAAAGCAGAGGTTTCTAGAAGACATCAAAGCCTGAGTCCTCACCTACAGTCAGAGCCTACAGCCTGTATTATAGAGGGAAAAAGTGCCACAAAAAAAAGACATTAAATTCTTTGTTTTCTAAGATGCAGGACCAGGCAACTCCTCTAAAGTCAGTCATTACTCCAGCTGTGAATGACCCCAGAATGTCATTCAGTCAGGAAGGCTTGACTGTCATCCCTGGACATCTTGATCGTGCCTCCCTTCCCTTTCACCCTGCTGCTGTGAGGAGGAACTGAACAATATGAGCAAGCTGACTCAGAGGAGGATTAGCTTGGATATCAGGAGAAGGTTCTTCCCCCAGAGGGTGGTGGGGCACTGAACAGGCTGCCCAAGGAATGGTCAAGGTCCCAAGGCTGCCAGAGCTCCAGGAGCATTTGGACAGTGCTGTCACACACAGGGTGGGATTGCTGGAGTGTCTGTGCAGGGCCAGGAGTTGAGTTCGACAATCCTTCCAACTCAGCATATTCTGTGATTCTATAAATATATGAACATGGCCACCTTTATTCCCCAGAACTCCCTCGAGGCTGGATCATGTAGATAATGTGGTATCACTGGGCTGTTGTCAGACATAATTTCACCCCTCAATCCCCCAGTCCTCTCCTCTGGTGTGGAGCGGCCAGTTCTCAGAGATGTGCAAATGCCCACTTCAGCTGTGCTGTCTTGGCTGTTCACTGCACTGTCTGTAGAGATGCTGAGGAAAAGCTGAGGTCTTCAGTGGACAACTGAAGAATTGGACAAGCTGGAAACTGTGCCCACCACCTGGAAAAATTCTTGAATGAGCACTTCAGATACCTCAAAACACCAGTTTCTGCCTCTGGAGCTGGTCTGGTGGCCATGGAGATGCCTGGAAACGAAACAGGGATCATAGGATGGGTCAGGTTGGAAGGGACACAGAGGGTCATCTGGTGCTACCTCCCTGCTCCAGCAGGGCCATCCCAGAGCACAGGGCACAGGATTGGGTCCAGACAATTCTGGAATATCCCCAGTGAGGAGACTCCACACCCTCTCTGGACAATCTGTTCAGTCCTCAGTCACTGCACAGGACAGAAGTTCTGCCTCCTGTCCAGGTGGATCCTCCTGGGATCAGTCCCTGCCCGTTCCTCTGGTGCCATTGCTGGGCCCCTGGAGCAGAGCCTGGGCCCTGCTGGGAGCCCTCCCTGCACACAGGGACACCCAGGGCTGAGGGCCCCTCTCAGCTGGGGCTCCTCTCCAGGCTGGACAGCCCCAGCTCCCTCAGCCTTTCCCTGCCAGAGATGCTCCAGGCCCTGAATCATCTCTGCAGCCTCTGCTGGCCCTGCCCCAGGAGCTCCCTGTCCCTCCTGTGCTGATGATCCCAGGGCTGGACACAGCTCTCCAGATGTGCCTCCCAGGGCTGGGCAGAGGGGCAGGATCACTCCCTGACCTGCTGGCACTGCTCTTCCCAGTGCACCCCAGGATTCCTTTTGCCTTCTTGTCCCCCAGGGCACTGCTGGCTCATGGAGAGCCTGTTGTCCACCAGGACCCCCAGGTCCTTCTCAGCAGAGCTGCTGGCCAGAAATCCTATGCCTTGTGCTCTGGAATGGCCCTGCTTGAGCAGAGTTGTGGGACCAAATAACTTGCCGTGGTCCCTTTCAACCCCAACCAGTCTGTGTTTCTGTATGAAGGGAGGCTAAGGGCACTGGGTTTGTTCTACCTGGAGAAGATTCAGGTGGGTCAGTGCAGACTTCTAGCTAAAGGGGAAATTTAGAAAAGGCAGAACTGGATTGTCCTCAGAAGCGCGTGGAGAAGGAACCAGAGGCAAGTGGCTCATGTTGCAACTAGAAAAAAATCTGGTTTTTGATTGGGAAAAGTTTTTCCCTGTTTGATGGTGCAGCACAGAAGCAGGAGCCTAGGGAAGATGAGGGATACTCACACTTGGAAAATGTCCAAGCTTGACTGGATAAGGCCTTGTGGGATCTCATCTAGCTTTGGAATTAGCCCTGCTGTGAACAAGGCATCGGACTACAGACTTCCAGAGGTGCTTCACCACCTGAATTGTTCAGTCAAAACAGTGTTTAAAGTCTCAAAGTTCATGCAGGCTGTTCCAGCTTCTCCAGAGCCACTTTCCACCACATGTTGCTGCTCCAGGGGTTGCTTGGTCAGTGTGTGCATCTCATGATATCATGAGGAAAAGAAAACTTGCCTAGTTCCCTTGGCTATTCCTGACTAAAAGGTTGTTTTTCTTAAATAGTAAACTAGGAAATTAAAAAAAAGCTCAATTTTGTATGTTTCCTTATCACCCCCCCTCCCTGTTTCCCTCACCCCAAATCTCTTGAACACTCTTTCAGTCAGCCTCAAGTTTCCTAAAAGGACATTCTACCCTGAGTTAATATCATGCCTGTGAAAGTTCAGGCTGATTATTTTTCCTCTAGAGAGGGAGTCAAAATTGGGCTTATAATGGAGGTCTTGTTTCAAACAACGATGAAAGAATTTAACATTTCTGACATCAGTGGGGTGGCACAGGCGTGGAGTCGCATGCGAGGGGGCGGGGGGAGCTGGGCTCCTCTCTGCTCCACTGGTTTTGTGAAGGACTCTTTCACTGGTGGAGGTTTATCCAAACCCACCTAAACACATGTACATATTTATTTACTAAAGCAAACCAGGCTACAAATAGGACCAAACCCCGCATTTAAACGTCCCTACAAGCAGCCCTCCACGCCAAAATCTTTCTTCAGCCCTGCTTAAGAAAAAGCCTGGGAGAGTTTATTTTCCTCAGGCTTTACAACTCATTGTTTTCCACAAAAGCACCCCTCTGCTTTTCCAAGAGTAAGCATCATTCTGTGGCTAGAGCATATGACTAGGACTTGGGGTTTTTTTCCCAGCTGTTGCACAGACTTCTTGTGTGTCCTTGAGTAAAACTGATTAATCTTGCAGCACATCTGTAAAATGGATGCACTGCTCTTTCTCCTTATTCACAGAAGTGGCTGCAAGCCTTTTAGATCTTTACAAGTCAACTGAATAGAAATAGAAAGAAACAGGCATGAAATTTTGTGTACAAGTGCTTATCAAGGAAATTGTGGATTTCTTATTTTTTTAATGTATTTGACAGAGCTTATTAATTCTGTACAAGGTTGGGTGCAACATTTGTGTCTAGAAAGCTTATGAGTTTTTCCTTCCAAACCAAAGGGGATGTTTCTTTGAGTGATCCTTGTTTTTAAAAAAATGAAAATGAGAACACTAAAGGTTACTTTTTTAAATTAAGAAGAGGAATGCTCATTTTATCAGTATTATGTATTATTTTTAAAGTGGGAAGTAGATCTTCCCAGCCAGCTATAAAGCACAAGCTTTATGGGGAAAGCAATGCCATTGTGGCTGAGTGCAGTCACACTGAGGGCTGGGAAGTGACTGGAGACAGGAACATCCAGTTCCATCCCTGCATGCTGGTTCAGCAGGCAGACAGGCAGGATTTTCTCATGAGGTGGTGGAGTCCCCACCCCTGGAGGTGTTCAGGAAATGTCTGGACATGGCACTCAGTGTTCTGGGCTGGGTGTCAAGGTGGTAAAAGAGGCCAAAGGTTGCAGCTGCTGATCTTGGAGATCTTTTCCAACCCTAACGGTTCTGTGATTTGTTTTATCCTCAGGGTCAGTGTGCAACCCTGTATCTCATCATCCACATCTGAACCCTGCTGTGAGGAGAGACAATTGCCACCTTCCTGTGGTTGTCTGTCACACTCACCATCCCTGTCCCTTGAGTACTTCACAAATACTGACGGAAATACCTCCAGGAAAAGGCATCTACCACCACAGGCATTTTCTGACTCAGAGTTGAAGTTACAAAGGTGTCTCCAGGCATGTGGTATCCTTTCAGAGTTAAACCTGGCTTGAATTGGAAGGGGCTATTTATGTAGAAAAAGTCATATAGGATCAATATCTCTGCACTTTAAAGAGTATAACAATTCATTTTGGGTCAGAGTTTTTCAACTGGTCAACGTCTGTGCCTTGCTTCCAGCTGTTCATAATGTGATACCTCAGAGGCACTTGGTTTTCTATGTGCTGAATATTCACAGCTGAAACCAAATTCTTCTGACAATGGGGCTCCTTTCAATTAATTCAAGATTAGGTTTTGAAAATAGTATGCAGAATTACTAGCTGAATTGAAATATCAATAAAGATTAAAAAAGTCTGCAATCATTCTAATTTTCAATTTGTTTTCCCTTCAAATTCTTTAATAATAATTTTATCAATATGGCTGAAAACATTAGTAAGAAATGGGAACAGCTCCACAGAATCATGAGATTTTTGAAAAAGTTTTTAAAATTAATTTTTGAAATTACAAAGCACTTATAAAACTTCAAGTCTTAAATTTTGCATATTTGTGCCAGTAAATTTGCATTAATTTTGTCAAACTGTGATCAGCACCATGCACCTTAAAACATAAGAAATATTGCCAGTGCCAAAAGTTCAGGTTGCAAGAATTTACGGGAGTGGCTGAAAAATGAGATTTAGGAAGTAGTTCAAGTTCTGTTCACATTTTTCAGTTTTCATTCATCTCCTGTTACATTTCTAAGCTTTCTCATCAACAGCAAGCACAGATGATTCACTGAAAGAACACGAGTGAGTTGCTTATGTCACCACATTTCTCCAGGAGCTGGAAATTTAAACAGAAGAGTATCATGGAGTCATGATAAATCCCATGCATTGGCAAAGTTAATTCACTGCAGTATGTACCTGTCTGTTTTTAAAAAATTTAACTCAGTACTGTACAGAGATGATCTTGTTCCCGCTGACAGTAATGACAGTGTTGTGCAGGAGCAAGATGGGAACAAGGAGAAAGGCATGGAGCTGTGTCAGGGGAGGGCTAGATTGGATATCAGGAAAAGGTTCTTCCCCCAGAGGGTGGTGAGCACTGAACAGGCTCCCCAGGGAATGGTCAGAGCCCCAAGGCTGCCAGAGCTCCAGGAGTGTTTGGACAACACTCTCAGGCATAGGGTGGGATTGTTGGGGTGCCTGTGCAGGGCTAGGAGGACTTGATGATCCTTGAAGGTCCTTTCCAACCCAGGATATTCTGTGATTCTATGAGTTCAGGCACGGTTTTCTGACAAAAACCCTGACTGAAATGTTTGTGTCATGGGCTGGATTCTGATTCCAGACTCAGGAGGTGATTTGTGTGCTTTGCATTCCACAGGCTTCTTGTGTGAGCCTGGGCTGTCAGCCCTCTCAGGTGGTACCTTCCTGCTTTGCCTGTCACAGCCACCTCTGGTGTCACAGCAGGTTTTCAGGATCATGGCAGCTCCTTTCTGAACTATTCCTAGCTTTTTAATGTCCTCAGAACAAGCCCAAACAGTAGAGCCACATCCTCCTCTCAGACACTGACAGACATTGTGATGTGTTGAGCCCAGATGCACAAAGCTCACCACATCAGCAGATCCTCCACCCAGGTGGAGCCCCAGGGAGCCCATCTGGGTGCTGTAACACTCCCAGGGCCTTTTTCCAGCATCAGAGGCTCAAACATTTTAGACTTTTCCTTATTTTGATAGCCAGCAACAGCCAGGCCTGGAATCTGTTAGTTTCTTTATCAAGCAGGCTAATAAATGGTGCTGCACTGCTAAATCTGTCTTACTCAGTATCTTATGATTATATCAGACTGTTTTAACCCAGCCAAGTATATTTACATGAAATAATGGAATGAGTTTTGCAAATTCCCCCCCCCCCATTTTTTTAATATTTTAAGTGACTGTCTAGCCAAGTTCATTTCCTCTCCTGTCTGAGCTCCTCTCTGAAATATATTATCCCACTTATTAGAAGCCAATAGCACTGTGCTTTGCCTTTCTTCCACCCTCTCAGAAGAAGGAGCATGCAAGGGATGCTTGGATTAAGTGAGTGGGGCACCCCAGAGCCGGGATTCCTTATGAATGAGCTCACATCCTCTCTCCGTATGATAAGAGGAATGCCGTTTGCATCCCGGAGCTTGCTGCATAAACACACACACACTTGGATGGGGGAGCATTTAGCCTAAGCAGAAACTGGGATATCCAAAAGATCTCTGGGACAGGGGATTCATCTGCCAGCCCTCTGCTCGGACAGACTGCGGCCACTTCTTGGTGGCCATGGTCCCTCATTCCCGGTGAAATCCATCCCTCCCGGGAGGGGGAGGGCAGGAGGGGAGAGGAGATGACAGATCCCTGTTTGCATTCTTCAGAGCGAGCAGCTGCAATTGTCTTACTACAGTATGTCAACATGAAATTATGACAAATCAGGCCGGGATGGACAGGCGGATGAAAACAATAAGGAGGAAGCAGAGCAGAGGGAAGCTGGGAAGAATGAACGATACCAAAAACTCAAGAGGCCTTTACCATCCTGGTGGGAAATGCCTGTGGAAATGTAATAGGACTGTAATAGGATTGAAGTCTGAGGGTATGCCTGAGCATATGCTGAATTTTCAGATTGGTTTAAATCTGCCTCTAAAATACTTCTCTTTTTTTTACATTCTGTGGGAGGAACCTTTCAAAAATTAAACTGAGAGCAGCTGGAAAAGGCTAGTCTGACACCTTCTCTTGTGAATGGGACACAGTGAGAATCCCCACAGTGCCAGCTTAGCACCCAACACTTACACTCTATGTGATGCCAGGCTTTCACCTTGGCAAAGGTAAGGAAACCTCTCTGGCCTCTATAGTTACAGACTTCCCTTTTATTTCTTTACTTATTCATTTAAAGTAATGTGTTTGGTAGCAAAGGGAGAACTACCAAGAGCACAGCTTCAGCTTCCTGTCTCCTTTCTATCTAATGGAAGTCCTTGAAATGGGATGCAATGAATGTTTCCTTTATTAAAAACTGAGCCTTCTCCAACCCACACAGTTTCACTGACAGAATGCACATTTTTCCTT